>PVKS010008869.1:0-66434 GCA_004027875.1 Aplodontia rufa
TGACATAATTGAAATATCTTCCCTTGATCCCTATCTTTTCCAAAGTTTTGAGCATAAATTGGTGTTGAATTTTATCAAATGCCTTCTCTGCATCAATAGAGATGATTATATGATTTTTTATTTTAATTCTGTTTATATGGTGAATTGCATTTATTGATCTGCGTATGTTGAACCAGCCTTTTTTTCCTGTAATGAAGCCCACTTGATCATAATGTATTATCTTTTTAATGTGTTTTTGTATCCTATTAACTAAAATTTTATTAAGGATTTTTGCATCAATGTTCATCAGGGAAATTGGTCTGTCGTTTTCTTTGCTTGATGTATCTTTGTTGGGCTTTGGAATCAGTGTAATGTTTGCTTCATAGAAAGTGTTTGGGAGTGATCCCGCTCTGTTAATTTCCTGGAAGAGCTTATAGAGGATCCGTGTTAGTTCTTCTGTGAAGGCTTGGTAGACTTCTGCCGTATATCCATCCGGACCTGGGCTTTTCTTTTTTGGGAGCGCTTTGATTGCTGCTTCAATTTTGCTTTTTCTGTGATAGTTTGGTTGAGGTTTTCAGTGTCCTCCTGTGTTAAAGAGGGGATGTCGTGTGTGTCCAAGAACCTGTCCATGTCTTCCAGGTTATCAAATTGTCAGAGTATAAGTTTTCAAAGTATGTTATGATAATCTTCTGTATCTTGGATGAGTCTGTGGTGATATCCCCATTTTCGTCTCTGATTCTGTTGATTTGCTTCCTTTCGTTCTTCCTTTTGGTGAGGTTGGCAAGGGGTCTGTTGATTTTGTTGACTCTTTCAAAGAACCAACTCTTGGATTTGTTGATAGTTTGTATAGGTTTTCTGTTTTCAATTTCATTGATTTCAGCTCTGATTTTGGTAATTTCCTCTCTTTTGTTAGGTTTAGGGTTGGACTTTTCCTAATTTTTAGTCGTTTGAGTTGAAGCATAAGGCTATTAACTTGATCTCTTTCTGAGTTTTTGATGTATGCACTCAGTGCTATAAATTTACCTCTTAAGAATGCCTTCATACTGTCCCAGAGGTTTCGGTATGTTGTTTCCTCATTCTCGTTGAATTCCAACAACTTCTTAATTTCTGCTCTCATTTCCTCTTTTTTTCTTTGTTTAAGAGATAATTATTCAATTTCCAAGTATTTGAATAATTTCTGTTGTTTCTCTTGTTGATTGCTAAGATCATAGCATTATGATCTGAGAGAATACATGGGATTATGTCCACTTTTTTATATTTGCTGAGATTATCCTGATGAACTAGGATGTGGTCTATTTTAGAGAAGGATCCATGCGCTGCTGAGAAGAAGATAAATTCAGCTGTCCTAGGATGGAATATTCTATTAATGTCTGTTAAGCCTGATTGATTAATAGAGAAGTTCAGATTGGAGATACCTTTAGTGATTTTTAGTTTTGATGATCTATCTAGAGTTGATAATGGTGTGTGAAGTCCCCCTGGATGATTGTGTTGAGATCAATGAACGGATTAATGTCCTTAAGTACTTTTTCCATATATTTAGGGGGGGTTGTAATTGGGGGCATAAATGTTGATTATCATTATATCTTCTTGATGAACTGTCCCTTTTAAGTGGCCCTCTTTGTCCTTTCTGACTAGTTTTAGTTGGAAATTAGTTTTGTCCGAAATTAGAATCGCTAAACCAGCTTGTTTTCTTTGTCCGCCGGCCTGGTACACATTTTGCCATCCTTTCACTTTCAGCCTGTGTCTGTTTTTGAGTGTCAGATGTGTCTTTTGCAGGCAACATATTGTTGGATTTTATTTTTTGATCCAGTGGGTCAGTCTGTGTCTTTTAATTGTGGCATTGAGACCATTCACATTCAAAGTTAGAATAGATATGGGAGGCTGAGTCTCTGACTTTGTATCAATTACAGACTTTTGAGTCATCTTGGAAGTCAATTGATGTATAATATGATTATTGACTCGCCCTTGTTTAAGGATTTAGGATATCATTGGCATTTTCTTCTGAATGGAAAACATCCTTGATAATATTCTGTAGTACAGGATTTGTGTTCATGTATCTTGCTAGCTTGAGTTTATCGTTGAAGTATTTAATTTCCCCTTCATATTTGAAGCTGAGTTTTGCTGGATATATTATCTTTGGGTTGAAGTTGTTATTTTGTAACACTTGAAAGATATTGTTCCAAGCTCTTCTGGCCTTCATTGTTTGCTCTGAAATATCCATAGTGATCCGAATTGGTTTGCCTCTGAATGTGATTTGGGGCTTTTCTCTAGCAGCTTTTAGAATTCTCTCCTTGATTTCTCTGTTATTCATTTTGTATATTATATGTCTTGGCGAGCTTCTCATTTGATTAGGTCTATTTGGCATTCTGTAAGCATCTGGTATTTGATAATCCGGATCGATAGTACAATGTGAGAAGTTTTCACTTATGATTTCGCTTAAAAGGTTCTTTAAGTCTCTTGTTTGCTGTTCAGAGTTTTCCTCCAGGCCAATGATTCTCAAATTATTACGCCACATCTCATCAAATATTACTTGGAAGTTCTGGTTATGTATTATAAGCTGTTTATCCCGTTTATCTTCTTTGAACTCTACATTGTTTAGCCTATCTTCATTTTCCGAAGAGCTGATGTTCTGTTTTCAGTAGAATAAGCTCTGGTGTTGGTTTCTTCCAGAGAGGATTTGATTTGATTAACCATGTTTTTCAATCCTGATAGCTCTGCTACATCTCTTTTCAGAATTTCTATATCTTTGTAAAGCTGATCTCTCATTTCATGGAACTGCTCCCTTATTTCCCTGTAGAAGTTGTCCCTCATCTCTTGAAATTGCTGTCTGAACTCTATCCTTATTTCTTCTCTCAACTCTTTGATTGCATTAATAAGCATAATGCTGACACAATGCCTTTGATTTTCATCTACAGCTGCATCAATGGGATCCTTTGGCAGAGAGCTTTGGGGTTGAGGAAGTGAATTATTTCCCCTTTTTCTCATTTTCTGGGTCCAAGAGCGTGATTTGTACTTCAAGAAAGTTGCTCTTGGTGGAGTAATTGGAACTTCTTATGGCTTTGTTTCGTTGTAATCAGTTACTTCAAGAGAGAACTCACAGCAAATTATGAGAGCTAGCCAATGGCCATTTTGACGCGTGTCTGTTTCTTCCGATATCAGGGTCTCTCTGAAAGTGGGTAGAAGGGATGACTAGGAATTCAAGGAGGTGAGTTGGGGAGGTAAGAAATCGCTCTTGTCTTCGAGTAAAGAGGGACAAGGGATTAGGGAGGAGTAGGTCAAGGAAAATATAGGATTGGGATGCCAGAAGGGTAAGACTTTGGGTGAGGGGGAGAGAAAAATGCTTATATTTAGGGATTATCAGAGTACAGGGGAGGAAGAGGTTAGTATGGGGTGTAGTTCTGTTCATTCTCCAAGGGTAGAGTCCATCATGCTATCATAGAACGTTTTCCTTGTTGGGATCTAATGTTATAGGGGTAGCAGTAGGGACTAAGAAGACTTAGAAAGAGTAGTAGCCAATCACCAATATATACACACAAATAAATATTTACATCCACCAACACTAACTTTAGTATTAACCATAAAGCTAGAAAGGGGAAAGAGAGGAAGAAAGGAAAAGAAAGAAAAAAAAAGAAAGAAAGAAAAAAAAAGAGAAAAAATCTTTATAAAATAAAATATGCTAAAGTAAAAGATAATGTAAAGTAAGAATAAAAATTAAAAAAAGATAATGAAATAAAAAATAAATTTAAAAGCTAAAAAAGTAAAAGAAAATAAAAAATTCTTAATGAAATCTTGTATCTATAGACAATGAGGGCATTTCTGGGACCTCAATATGAATGACTCACAGTCTGTGGCCACCTGTGGGTTGTCTCTCAGTACAAGTATCGCTCCCCACAATGTGCAAGCTTGGCAGACCAGTGTTTTACTTAGGGTAGGGACTGGTTCAGCAACAGTATCTGTGGCTCTGCTTGCATCCGCAGTCACGGCTACTGCTGCTTACGGCCCCATCCCTGTCGCTTGTGGGGGATTGTGACCAGCGAGCTCACGGCCACTGTTCCTAGCCGAACAGGGAACTTTCTCCTCGTTCTGATGGACGCTCCGTAGCCCTGCCTTTGCAGCCGATGGGAAATGTAGTCCTGGCACTCGTAATGGTGGCGAGCCACCAGGCACCCCAAGGGGCCGTCTTCAAGCACAGCTCTTGCCCCTCACAGATGCGACTTGACAGGGGTCTGATTAGTTACAGACAGGAATAGGTTAGCGATGAAACCTATGTTTCTGCTCAGACCCACTGAATCGGCTACTGGTGCTTGCTGCCCCGCCCCTGCAGCCAGTGCAGGATTGTGACCAGCAAGCACTCAGAATGGAACATAAAGGGAGCCGTCAGCGTTTCTGGTCAAACAGGGAAAGTTCTCCTCGTTCCGACAAATGCTCTGTAGCCCCGCCTTTGCAGCCGATGGGAAATGCAGTCCTAGAGCTCGTAATGGCGGGGTTCTTCAAGAGCTGAAGTTCTATTTTCAGTGGAGTATACTCTGGTGTTCATATCTTCCAGTGAAGATTTGAATTGGTTAACCCTGTTTTTCAATCCTGATAGCTGTGCTACATCTCTTTTCAGAATGTCTATTTCTTTGTATAGCAGATCTTTCATCTCATGGAATTGTTCCCTTATTTCTCTGTAGAAGTTGTCTCTCATCTCTTGTAATTGTTCTCTGATCTCTTTCCTTGTTTCATCTCTGAACTCTTTGATTGCATTACTAATCATAATGTTGATACAATGTCTTTGGTTTTCATCAAGGGCCCAAGCTATGGGATCCTTGGGTGGAGAGCTGTGGGGTTGAGGAGGAGAGTTATTTCCCCTTTACTCATTTTCTTAGTCAGAGAGCGTGTCTTGTACTTCAACCTTGTTGTTCTTGGTGGAGTAATTGGAACATCTTATAGTTTTGCTTTGTTGTGATGGGTAGCTATTTGGTCAATTCAGACCTAAAGATGCCAGGCTATTGTGTGAGAACTTGAGAGGCAATAGGTGCAAATACTAGTCTGTTTCAACTAAAACATATGTGCTGATGACTCGCATCAATAGTAGCAGTTTTCTTTGAGAGAGCTCTCACAATATAATATGATAGCAAAAAGTACCCGTTTTGAAGCGTATCTGTTTCTTCAGATAGTAGGGACTCTCTGAAAGTGGGGAGAAGGAATGACTAGGAAGTCAAGGAGGCGAATTGGGGAGGTATAAAATCACACCTGCCTTAGAGTAAAGAGGAACAAGGGATTAGTGGGGAGTTCGTTATTCTATTAGGAATATGGAAAATATAGAAATGGGTTGCAGGTAGGGTAAAGACTTTGGGTGAGGATGAGAGAAAAATGCTTATATTTAGGGATTACCAGAGAACAGGGGAGGAAGAGGTTAGTATGGGACATGGTTATCTTCACTCACCAGAGGCTGAGGCTACTTTACTATCATCAAATATTTTCCTGATTGGAACACAGTGGTATAGAGACAGCAGTTGGGTTCAAGAAGACATAGAGAAAGTAGGAGCCAATCACCAATACATAAACATGGATAAATATTTACATCCACCAACACCAAATTCAGTATTAATTGTAAACCAAGAAAGGAAAAAAAAACCCACAATAATGTTAAAAATTTAAAAATAGTATATTCCAGCTGGATCCCCGTTTAAAAAACAAACAACCAACCAAGAGGCAAACAAAAAACAAAACTAGTTGGTAACATTCTGAGCTTTTCTGCCCGCTAGGTCAGCGAGTACGTACCATGGGGGGATGTGTTCAAATCTGTCATCTAGCTGGGGATTCTTTGCAGTTGAGCTTGTCGGTGGAGAAGCAGTTTGGTTAAGTCCAGTGACCTAGTTTTTCTTAGAGGATCTCCTCAAAATTTTCTGTTGCAAAGTGGTATAATAACCTGCCTTCTCACACTTCTTGCAAGGATAGATTTCAGCTCCCCCTGGGCTGTAATCCTGAGATGATTGCTTTCTGCCTATCCACACTAGAATTTCTTGGGCTTGGGGCTCAAAAGCTGTAGACAATCTAGTTGATCCTAGTGTAGATTTGAGGGTCTCTGACTGATCCAAGGAGCGTGGCCAGCCGGAAACTCGCTTCCTCAGGATCACTGGTGACCCACTCTGTGTGACTTGTGATCTTCAGAAGTCCCAAGATGGTCCAGATTATGCCAGTTCTTATGTGGCTCTCAGTTGCAAGCACTAGAGGGCGCCCACCTGGAGAGGTCAAGGCCTGTGTAGCCTTGGCTATGCATGGGGCTTAGATGTTAAGGGGAAGCCCACGCTGCCCCATATATTCAAAGCTTCCTGAGGTAGATATCAGACAGAGGCTGAAGCAGGCGATCCCCTTGAGAACGCTGTGCCCTGCTGCAGAAAGCTCTGTTCAGAGGCTTCTCCTATTTGGGCCTTTAGAGGGTCATGCAGAAAGTTGCCAACCTAGAGGTTTGCGAGCTGGAGAGGGGATTCGCAGTTCCATACAGCCCTCAAGGCAGATGGCCAGTTGGGGGGCGGGGGCGGTAACTTCTCTTTCTAATCATGGGGACTGAGGCCCCAAGTTGCTGCTGAGCGACCCGCCCCACTCTCGCAGGCTGGTGAGAGCACTTCTGTTAAAGGACTTTAAAATCAGCTCTTGTAAACCTTGAGCAGGTGGGGAGAATTATTTTCTTCTGTGACTGAGTTAAAGATCTTGTGCCTCAAGGCAGCAACCAGAGGTGGAGAAGGAACTCCCAGCACCACACAGACCCTTTGCTAAAGGGCCCAATCTCGGGGATATAGATTCTTTTTTTCTGGCCTTACAATGGCCAGCCCGAATTGCGGCTCGCACAAACAGCTTTAAGTTTGCTAATGTGAGCAGTTAATTCCTAGAGGTTTATACAAGATCATGTAAATTAAGAGCACTCAGATCAGGGAGTTCACAGCCAGCCGGATTAGGGTATTTGATTAGGAAACTTGCTCCATTTCATCTGCTCCGGAGTCGCTCCGCTCCCCCCGGGTGTGGGGCAGATTTAGCGGGCTCCACTAGCTTCTCCTTTATATTCGTTATTGGACCACATTATTCCTTTGGAGTTAAAAAAATTAGTGGGGGATAATGTTCCCCCATACTGGGAGCTTTGTCCTACCATGGGAATCCAAGTGCTCTCCTGCAGCGAGGTGATTCTCAGGAGCGTCTCAGAGTCACTGATGGTGGGGTGGACACCATCTTCCCTTCCTCCTGAAAACATTCTTAAGGGGGAAATTTATTGCACTGAGTGTCCACATTAAGAATCAGGAGAGATCCCAAATAAACTTATGCTCCAACTCAAATCTCTATAAAGGAGGAACAATCTAATCCCAAAGCCAGCAGAAGACAGGAAATAATTAAGATCAAAGCTGAAATCAATGAGATTGAGAACAAAAAAAAATTGATGAAACAAAAAGCTGGTTCTTCGAAAAAATAAATAAAATTGACAGACTCGTAGCTAATCTAACTAAAAGAAGGAAAGAATCAAGTCAAATCAACAAAATCACCAACAAAAAGGGGATGATCACCTCTGACCCCCTTGAAATCAAACAGATTATCAGAACATATTTTGAAAACCTATACTCCTCTAAATCAGACAATCTGGATGACATGGACAAATTTCTAGACTCGTACTACATCCCCAGATTGACACAGGATGACATTGAAATCCAAAATAGCCAAATAACAGGCACTGAAATCCATATAGCAATTAAAAGTCTTCCAAAGAAGAAAAACCCAGGACCTGATGGATTCTCTGCAGAATTTTACCACACCTTTGAAGAAGAGCTAACACCTTTTCTTATAAAGCTATTCCAAGAAATTGAAAAAGAGGAAACTCTACCAAACACTTTTTATGAAGCAACCATAACTCTGATACCAAAACCCAACAAAACACATCAAAAAAGAGAATTACAGACAAATATCCCTCATTAATATCAATGCAAAAATCCTTAATAAGGTTCTTGCAAACCACATTCAAAAACACATCAAGAAAATAATTCATCATGATCAAGTGGGCTTCATTCCTGATATGCAAGGCTGGTTCAACATACGGAAATCAATACATGTAATTCATCACTTAGACGGAATTAAGGACAAAAACCATATGATCATCTCAATAGATGCAGAAAAGGCCTTCTATAAAATCCAGCACCCATTTATGCTTAAAACTCTAGAGAAAATAGGGATCAAAGGAACTTAACTTTGAAAAGCCATATATGCCAAACCCTCAGCTAGTATAATATTAAATGCAGAAATGTTGAAAACATTTCTGCTAAACTCAAGAGCAAGACAAGGCTGTCCACTTTCACCACTTTTATTCAATATAGTCCTCGAGCCCCTGGCTGGAGCAGTCACACAAGAGGAAGAAATCAAAGGGATAAGAACAGGAAGAGAGGAAGTCAAACTATTTTTGCTGATGATATGATCCTATATCTGGAAGATCAAAAAAAAACCACCAGAAAACTGATAGAGCGTATAAACAGATTTGGCAAAGTAGCAGGCTACAGGATCAACACCCATAAATCAAAGCTTTCCTATATGACAATAATAATAGCGAAGAAGAAGAAATTAGGAAATCGGTCCCATTCATAATATCCTCTAAAAGTGTAAAATTCTTGGGAATTAATCTAACAAGAGAAGTAAAAGATCTCTACAATGAAATTATTGAACACTGAAAACAGAAATTGCAGAAGACCTGAGAAGATGGAAAGTTGTTCCAGCTCTTGGTTAGGCAGAATTAATATAATTAAAATGGCCATTCTGCCAAAAGCACTGTACAGGTTCAATGCAATCATCAAGATTTCAATGTCATTCTTTGTAGATATAGAAAAAGCTCTTCTCAAATTCATTTGGAACAAAAGAAACCCGGAATAGCCAAAAAATTACTAAGCAAGAAAGATGAAACAGGTGGTTTTGCAATACCATATCTAAAACTAAACTATCAGGCTTGTAGTATTAAAAATGGCATGGTATTGGTAACAAAATAGGAATGAAGACCAATGGAATAGAATAGAAGACTGAGACAAAGCCCCAAATCTTTAAACATCTGATCTTTGACAAAGGGTGTCAAAATATAACATGGAGGCGTAACAGTCTATTCAATAAATGGTGCTGGTCAAACTGGCAGCCCACTTGCAGAAAATTGAAATTAGATCCTTGTCTCTCACCATGTACAAAAATCAATTCTAAGTGAATGAAGGAATTAGGAGTTAAGCCAGCTACCATACATCTGCTAGAAGAAAAATTAGAACCAACACTCCAGCATATGGGAGTTGGTAATGACTTCCTAACAAGGATCCTAAAATGGAAGAATTACAGTCTAAAATAATGAGTGGGATGCCATTAAACTAAAAAGTTTCTCTACAGCCAAGGAAATAGTCAAAACAGTCAAGAGACAACCTACAGAATGGGAGAGAATCATGACCTGTGATCCCTCTGACAGGGGCTAATATCCAAAATTTATGTAGAACTCAATAACAAAAACACAAACAGTCCAGTCATAAATGAGCCAGAGAGCTAAACAGAAACTTCTCAACGGAGGACATTGAGGAAGCCAATGAATACATGAGAAAGTGTTCTAAATCACTAGCAATCACAGAAATGCAAATCAAAACTACCTTAAAATTTCACCTCACTCCAGTCAGACTGGCAAAGATGAAGAATACAAATAATAACAAATGCTGGAGGGGTTCTGGGGAGATAGGAACACTAGCACATTCTTGGTAGAATTGCAGCAGACTGGTCCTGCCACTCTGGAAAGCAGTGTGGAGACTCCTCAAAAAATTAGGGTTGGATCCACCATAGGATCTAGCTATCCATCTTCTGGGTATTTTCCCAGAAGTGTTACAATCAGCACATTACAGCAACACAGCAATATCTATGTTCATCGCAGCTCAATTTACAATCGCTAAATTATGGAACCAACCCAGATGCCTCTCAGTGGATGAATGGATCCAAAAGCTCTGGTGTATATATACAATGGAGTTCTACTCATCTATTAGAAACAATGATATTGCATCTACTGAAGGAAAATAGGTGGCATTGGAAGAAATCATGCTGAGTGAAGTTAGTTAAACACAGAGTCAAGGGCCGAATGGTATCCCTCATTTGTGGAGGCTGGACCTAAACCCAGGCCTAGGAATAATGTAGACAAACTCATGTCTTAGAACCATAGAACAAAAATGCAAAATGTTAATATTTATGAGATACAGTTGCAATATACTTCATAAGATATTTGAACAAGCTATGCTGCATAGCTGTACAAAAACCTAAATGTTTAATCCCATTGTCAAATATTTTGAAGAATAACAAGGGATGATAGGAAGGGAGGAGAAGGGGAAATGTTGGAACTAAGATAAAGCAAGGTACATTCCAAGTAGTTATAAATGTCACTGTATATACTATAGCTATATATATAATAGATGTTCTTCATAGGTATAAGAATTATGTCACTGTATTTGGGTTTTTTAGGAACAATATAGGACCCAGAAGAAAGGCAAGTGATCAGGAGACAGGAGGAGGGAGTTAGAGGGATGTGGTGGGGATATTGAACAAATGGTATTGCTGAATTGTGTGCATCTAGGAATATGTAACAACTAATCCCAACATTATGTAAAACCATAATGCACTAATAAAAATTTTTAAAAAATAGAGTAAAGTATATATACTTGGAAAAAATTACAGTAGCTTTAAAATGATAGGAATTGACTTTTAAAAACAAAATGTTGGTGTAAAAGAGTAATACACAAAATTTATAACATTTCCGTACACCAGAAGGAACCACCAGGAATATATACTTAAATTCCAAATTAGTTCAGCCACAAACAGTATGGAGTTTCATCAAAAGACCAGGAATGGAACCTGTGCATGACCTAGCTATCCCACTACCTGGTGTTTATTCAGAGGAATTTAAATCAGTTTACTGTAGTCATATATGTACACCAGTGTTTATAGCAGTGCAATTCACAATTACCAAATTATGGGACCAGCCTAGGTGCCTGTCAACAGAAGAGTAGATAAAGAAAATGTGGTATATTCAACCATAAAGTAGAATAAATTTTTGTTATTTGCTGGTAAATGGATAGAAGCAACAAACATAATGCTAAGCAAAATAAACCAGACTTAGAAAGTCAAAGATCAAATGAATGTAAAAGCTACAGAAAAAATAAGGAATAAGAGAAAAAAGGAGGGAATCTTATGAAAATAGAAAGGAGAATGGTAAAAATGGGAATTAAAGAGGAGAGAAGAAGGGTGGGAAAGAAGAAGTGCAGAATGAAATTGACCAAATTATGTTTTGTACATATATGAATATGTCACTGTGAATTCCACTTTTATGTATTTAATGTACCAATTTTTAAAATAGTAAATATATAAAGAGAAGAAAGACTAGGAGATTAGAGGGACAGGATGAGGGAGGGAAGGAAAGAGAGAAAGGGGAGGTACTGGGAATTGAAATGGAATAAATTATGTTTTTTTCTTTTTAAGAATATATCAGAATGAGGGGTTGGGGATTTAGCTCAGTGGCAGAGTGCTTGCCTAGTATGCACAAGGCCCCAAGTTCGGTCCTCAGCTCTGAGAAAAGGAAAAAAAAGTATATATCAGAATAAAAAAAAAAATTTAAAGAATATATCATAATGAACCCCACTGTTATGTGTAATTATAGTGCATTAATAAAAACAGTAATAAAAAGAATGAAAAGCAAAAAGTAAGATTGAGAAAAATTATCTTACATCAAATTTAGGCAATATGGATTTGTTCCCCTTGTTCTAATATGTGGATATTAAAACATGGACATTAAAAAAAAAACTGTTATTCATTTCATAGCACCAAAAAACAAGAAAAAATAACAAAACATGTTCATTACTTTAAAGACTAAAAGGCCTAGGATTGATGAAATTACAGTAAACTCAGTAAACTAAAGTTATTAATGAGTAAAATTATAAAATGCATTAGCTGTTTAGAAAGCAGTATAACAGGAGATAAGCTATGTTCAAGCCCTTAGTCCATTATCTGGAAGTTGTTCTGAAGAAATAATTTGTTAGTGTTGAGAAAGATTGTGTTGTTACCTACAAGCTTCTCAGTATTTTTCATCCTTGCTGCTAGCATTCCACATCTCCTCCCTCCTGTCTGCATCTATGTACCTACTACACCCATAATTGATTTGTCTTCTGCTTTATACTCAATGTAGCAGCTTATGTTTACTATTAAATTTCTTGAGCCATTCAAGTACTTTTAGAGTCCTTTTAAAATATTTGTTCTCTCTCCCTCAGGTTTTATAGCCATGAATTTATTAAGAATTTTGTTGCCCCTGCATCCACTTTAGCACAAACTTATGAACATATATAAGCCATTAATAAAAATGCCAGAATGTGGTGAAGGAGCACCACAGTGTCTTATTGGAAATATATCTTAAGCTCAACTCTGTCCTGATGTATAGCATTCTTGGAGTTGTTATGTTAGTTAGGACTTAATCCATAATCATTTTTGCTTGTACTTAACAGCTATTATTTTTTCTTGTTTTGATGAATATACTGACAGACATCATGTATGTGGCATAAGTCCATTACTATTTTATTCCCAAAATGTGTCAGTCTACTTTCTGTGTCAAAGAAAAACATGAACTTAATATTAAGTGATTAATTCTAGGTAATTTATGCTGGTTGTATTTTGACTATGCTGTTACAGTTTGGGTATGAGGTGTCCCCTGAAAGCTCATGTAGCAATACAGGGGCAATACAGGAATGTTCAGAGGTGATATGATTTAATTGAGAACTGTAACCTAATCAGGGAATGGATCTATTTGAGGGATTAATAATTTGAAAAGACTAATGTACCAGGTGGTGTCTATATGCAGGTAGTGTGACTCGAGGAAGTAGGTCACTAGAGGTGTGACTTTGGAATTTATATTTTGTCCCTGGGCAATGGAACTTGCTTCTTGTTTGCTCTCTCACTCTCGCTCTGTCTCTGTCTCCTCTTCTCTCTCTTCCTCTCTTGCTCTTTCCTTCATGACTGTTGAACTGAGCAGCTTTCCTTCCTCATACCCTTGCACCATGATGTTCTGTCTCACTTTCTACCCAAAGCTATGGAGTTGTCCAACCATGGACTGAACCTCAGAAACTGTGAACACAAAATAAACTTTTCTTCCTCTAAGTTGTTCTTGTCAGGTATTTTGGTCACAGTGACACAAAGCTGACTAAAATATATGTCTATATGTGGATTTTTCTTTTTTATGCTGCTTGGAATTCTTTGAACTTCCTGAATCTGAGGAGTAGTAGTAGTCAATTCTGAAAAATCCCCAGGTATTTTTGCATCCAATATTTCCTCAATCTCAGTCTTTCAACTTTGTCTATCTGTATAGTTCCTCCTATACATATAGTGGACCATCTCACCTTGTTTTTCATGTTTTTTAACTTCTTTAACATTTTTTCCTGTTAGTATTTTGTATCCTTTGTTATATGTGTTTCCAGATATATTTCTTAGTTCACCCATTCTCTCTTTAGCTAAATATTTTTAGAAATTTAACTTTTCACTGGGCTTACCTTTAGCTGTGCCATTCATCCTTTCTAGAGGTTGTTTTGGTTCTTTGTCTAATGAGTGGTGTAGGTCTCATTAAATTTTTATTTTCTCTTTTATTCTTTCCACATAATGAGCATGTTTTATTTTTGTAGTGCTAGAAATACTTACAGTACCTGAAGGTTGTTGTTCCCCTGATTCTCACATGCAATGCTTTGTTTTCTTAAATATATGAAATATTTTTTATTGGGAACTAATTTTTTTAGCACTCATCTTTTTAGAGTTTTATCAAATGTGGATTGAAAATTCCTTCCTTCTGAGAAGATTTGCCTTTGATTCTAACAAATCCATTAGAGTACTATAGATCACTGGTGATTTTAATTAAAAATACTCCTTAAATACCCTGACAGTATTAATTAACTTGAGATCCTGCTCATATGCCTGGACCTGAGATGCACAAATTTCCTGTAGATGTTTATGTTCACCCCTTCACTATGTGGGAATCGTAGTTCCATCCTCATGATTGTTAAAACCACATTCCTAGGTTGCTGAGACTAGCAATTTGAGTATTCTGATAATAATTGTAATGTTTCTTGCCTGGTTTTAAGTACCCTCCTCATTTTCCTACCCCAGATAATTCCCTGGATTTCTAGTGGACTAAGCTATATATTTAAAGGTTCCTATTATTGTTATTTAATGCACTGTATTCAGTACTTTTAGGTATTTGATCACAAGAGTTTTCATGTTATCTAGTGTGCTGCCTTACTAGAAAGGGAAGTCTCATTTGTTTTTCATGTTGAATTAATATCATGTGTAGAGCTGGATTGTAGAATAGATACATGGCTAGAGACTGAATTTCTGCCACAGCAAATTTATTTCACTTCTGTAAAATATTGGCTAAGTTAAGTTCTTGTTATAAAATAACATGTTTGATTCTGAAACTTTGTTGAGTGTTTAGACAGAATAGCAATATCACCTAGTGTTTATGATTTTTTGTGCAGGATTCATTTTTGTTTAGTCTGTTTTTTAAAATCCTACGATTTGAAAGAGATCTTACAAAGATTAATGACATTCTATACCAGACATGTAATATTTTGATTTTAAAATACATGCAATGTTTCATAAAAAAAATGAATAAGATTGTTAAGTCTAAAGGCACAAGTGGATTTAGATTCCCTTGTCTTCTTCCTAAGTCACAGTATACTTAAGGATGGAGATTTCTAAGTATTTATTTAGCAGATTATGAAGGGCACGAAGAACATTTCTCTCTCAGATTAAATTTTATCTTCTCATAGATGCCTTTCAGCATCACTTAGACTAAATAATGTTCTCTGTTACTCTTTCTCATAAAATTTCTATATACATGTATATATACATGTCTTTGTTGGCTTGCTTATTCCTTACCTTTTCAGCTAGTTTATACTGAAAGAAAATATGCAATTCAGGTCTGTGTTTAGTGACCAGAATTAGGATATAGGAATATTATAATCATAATTTTTTTAAACTGTTACATTTTTTTACTTTTATAGCAAATGCAAATTTATCCAAGCAGTATATCAAAGTCAAAAGTTTACTGGTAAATCTTGAAATCTATCTATGAAAAAAAAACATGTATTTGTCTTGTTAATCTCTTTGTTTAGACTGAGATCTCATTTTATCAGTAATTATTTAGATTCTGTAAATAGTAAGAATAGCAGTAATGTTGGTATTAGAAGTGAGAACAATAACAGAATTAATACAAGAAATTTCTGTTGAGTGCATGTTCTGGGGCAAACATCACGTTATATGCTAACTTCCATGGAATCTTCTTTCTTTCTTACAACAGCCTAACATTATTCTCATTTCAAGATGAGGAAACTGATGTTTAGTTTGGTTTACTTAGTTGTCCAATACCATACTGTTAATAATAGGTGCCAACAGAGCTTTGAATAAACAGTGGAGTTTCCCAGGTTTCATCTTATTAGATATTTGTTGGATAATTTTTTTTCAAAATTCATGTGTAACTATGATACACTATACTTTCTGAGATGTAAATCTATATCTCTGTTCCAATTGTCTCATACGTCTATAGTTCAGTACTTATGATGGAATTTTTTGTAGTCATTTTTATGTTTTCATCAACAGCCAAGCTGTTATATCATTACAAACAGATTTGATAGCCTTGTGATTAGAACAGCAGACTAAAAACCATGAAGAGTGTACTGTTTTGTTTCCAATCATTTCCATGTGTTATGAGCTCTTATCAGATGTTGGGAAATAGCAGGCTTAAGTTAACTGCAAGTGCTACATCCATGGTCCAAAAAACAATGATCTGTAATAGACACGTGTTTAGCCATTGGCTTGTTTAACACAGCCTCTAAGCAAGTTCATTTACTTTCTTACGTAAGGGGCTTACACATATTTCATTTTTGAAGATTAAAGTTCTCTTCAAAGGCTTGTCAAACACTTGGACCTCTAATTTTTACCAAATTTTTTTTTAAAGGTAAGCATTAGAGACATAGTGTTTGAGTTCACCACCTTTGAATTTTAAGATAATATTTCTTATGACATAAGAAAAAAGAACAGATTTAAACTCAAAAAATTTTAAGGCACATCATGGAAACTAGAGAAAATGAGAATTGCATCTGGGAACAAATAAAAAGTTACTAAAAATTATATATGTTACATGAGTGCCATTTTTTTAAAATTTTAGTTTTTATTTTTTCTGGTGCTGCAGACTCACACATACAAGGCAAGGCTAAGCCACACTCCCAGGCCATGGTGGTCATTTTATTTATTTATTTATTTATTTATTTTTGTTTTATTTCGTTTTTCATGTGTCTTCCATTGCTCCCACACTTCGTTGTGTATGTGGTGCTGGAGTTCGAACCTGGGTCCTCTTGCATGCCAAGCAAGCAGTAACTGCTGAGCGACCATTCCAGCCCCATGGCAGCCATTTTAAATCCTCAGTCTCAAGTTCAAATCTACATGATTAAAGACAAATTGCGGGGAGTACTTTTACACTGTTGGTGGGATTATAAATTACTATTCCCATTATGGAATTCAATATGGAGTTTCCTGAAAAGACAAGGCATGGAAGCACCATATGATCTAACTATACCACTCCTTAGTATCTTTCATGAAGAAGTAAAGTCATCATTCTACAGTGATGTATGCATAACTATGTTTATAGCACAACAATTCTCAGTAACCAGACTATGGAACCAGTCTGGGTGTCCATCAGTGGATGAATGGATAAAGAAAATGTGGTACACATACAAAACAGAGTTTTATTCAGCCATAACAAAAACTGAAATTATGTCATTTATAGGAAAATGGATAGAACTAGAGACCATTATGTCAAGCAAAATAAGCCATATTCAGAAGGCCAAGGGTCATATGTTTGCTCATTTATGAGGAAGCTAGAGAAGAAAAAGGAAAAGAAAGGTGGGTGAGGATCTCATGGAAATCTTAAGGGAGTTCATTTGAGGAAAGGGATAAAGAGGTGGAGGGTGTTGGGGAGTGATATTGGCCAAATTATATTGTGAGCATGTATGAATGTGTAACAACAAACCCCATCATATGTACAGCTATAACACACCAATTAAAAAATGTGGGAGAAAAGAATTACAGGATTTTAAAAAATTATTTTAATAAATTATATAAATAGTCTGATAAAATGGAAGTATACTAACTTACTGCCATTTAAAAACTTTATTTATTCATGGTGTCTCCTATTGTATAGAAAAATGTTCAGTTTAAAAAGTTAAGTGGGTCTGGGGATATAGCTCAATAGTAGAGTGCTTGCCTAACATGTGTGATGCCCTGGGTTTAATTAAAAAAAAAAAGAAGAAGAAGAAGGAAAGAAAGAAAAGATAAAACCAAGATGTACAAGTCTAGAAGTACTGTTCATTCGGTGGGTAGTTAATTAAGTGGAAAACTAAAGAGTTAGAAGATCTATGTCACATGTATATGTTATTGATTTGGATTTTGAAATATCTCTATCTCTGTACCTGAACTTTTTTGTATATAGAATGTATGTGACAACATTTGTCATCTTATTATTTCCTTAGAGGTGAAAACTGAGAGGAAATTATTTTAATCCATAATAGGCTTTAATACCCTAAATTCAAAGAAATGAAATAAAATGATCTGCATAGTATAAAAACTTTTTACACTTATAAAAATTATAAAATAGTTTTGTTAATGCCTATCTTACGCAGATTCTTCTTATATGATGATGAAACTGAGACAATAATAGAGTAATTGCTTTCTTGTCCCTATATAATGATGTTGGGCCTAAATCTGATAAGTCCCACTACCTCCTATCTCTAGCCTCCCACTATCCAAATGTTTTAGAATGCTAAGATTGGACATTAGTTTTAAAAGGATAAAAAAGTCAATGACATTAGGGTAACTCTCATTAGTATAGTAATTAGTAACATTTTATTATGTTTTAAAATTTTTAGATCTTCAAATCGCCAATGTAATTTAACAGTTGTGAATTGGTTGTAGTACATTGGATTATAGAAAGAACTCTCTTCTAAGCATCTGGTAATGTGCTTACTCAGATTAATCCTTAATGTTTTTTGTATCAGTTGTGTTATATATGCTAAATAGAGTCATAATTTATAGATAAGAAAACCGTACCCATTGCTATGCCCAAGTGCCACTTTCTTCATGAAGCCTTACAAGATGAAGAAGACTCTAGTGAACAGAAATAGGAGGAAATGTGATTTTAAGTCATGGAAATGTCATGGACAAAGGGGTATGTGTGCTGAAGCTCAAAGTTTGCCAAGGTAATTATGACTAGTATGTTATGACTGAAATTTAGAGTAACCATAGAGGATATGTAGGAGATAAAGTTGAAAAAAATTATTTTGAGGCTAGCTTATTCAAGAGGGACTTAAATACTGGAGAAAGAATACTCATACATAGTTCAGTAGGATTTAGGGAGCTGTGAAGCTCCATGGAGTAGAGTTATAGGATCTGGCACTTGTGTTGCAAAATGAATGAAAGAAAGGTCAGACCAATGGCACATAGACTAAGTAAGTAGGAGTCTTTTGCAAGAATGAAGTCATAATGGCCCAAGCCAAATTCCTGTCACTGGTGACAGAAAGGAAGAGAATGTAAAGGAAGAAGGACTGATGTAGTAAATAAAGGAGTGAGTGATACTATAAGGTAGTGGATCTGAACTAGGCACTTTAATCTGACTTTAAATATGCTATTTTTTTAAAGCGATAGAGAGGAAAAGTGTGAGAGAGAAAGAGAGAATCAATTTTATTTAGTTTTTCATGTGGCTTTTGTTGCTCTGACATTTCATTGTGTACGTGGTTTAAATCTGGGTCCTCATGCATGCCAGGGAAGCACTGTAACTGCTGAGCCACCACTCCAGCCTTAAATATGGTAATTTTTATGCATTTGTGGGATATGTAATGGAGGTATTCATCTGACAGTGAAAAATGTAAATTTAAACTTGAGAGAAGAAACGTGTTAGGAGAATCAGGCTACCTTGATTTTATACACTGACTGCATTAAGATAGAGGAACTTGAAGTCCTCAGTGTGGATGAAATTTCTAAAGGGAGGAGGGAACAAGAGGGTTATGACTGAACTACTGTGAAACAGATAAGGTAAAAGAATAAAGCTAGTGTAAACAAGAGGAATATCAAAGAGGTGGGAAGAAATCTGGCATACACAATGTCTGAGACAGCAGAGAAGCTAAGAGAAGTAAAGTTGTCAACAGGGGTCAGATTCTTCTCAAGGGCTTAGTTAGTCTAAAGGGAAACCATTGGAATTTGTGATTAAGAGGTCATAAATTACTTCTGAGAGCAATTTGAAAAGTGTATAGATTCCTTGTAAGGCAATAAAAATAGGTGAAGAGTTAATAAATGAAGAAAATAAACACAGTTGAAATTTGTTGTAAAAATAATTTTAAGTCTAATGAAAATATTGAAGAGAAATATTTTCATTTTTCTACTCACATTTAGACTTTACCCCCAGTTTTCTTCTGGGCTCTGTCTTTTGCTTATTAGTCACTCTTCCACCTTTAAATTATTTTATGCTATAGCTAATATCTTTTAGCATACACCCTGGGATTTTGCACCTCTACGTCTAGATTAGGCATACTGCTTAGATTCCTCTTCACACTGTCTTCAAGTAGTTAATTCCTATTCATCTTTCAGGGCCCAGTTCTTTGTGAAGCCTTGCTTGTGAAGCCATTGCTTATTTAGCCTGCAGTAATCTTTCCTTCGCTTAATTTCAAACTGTTGCAGTCATTTTTTGTCATGGTAGTTACGATTTTATTAGGCATTATGTTTTTTTAATTATGTACACAGTTTATGTCCTTTCTTGGAATTGAAGTTCCTTTGGAAAGTTTGCCCAGCTGTCTGTAGCATCATGGAAAGGGTTTACACCTAGAATTCAGAGAGTTGCATCTTCAGTTTCTAGCTCTATTGCTTACTGAATATGTGACTTCAGTCAAGGTATTTGTTTAGACTCCATAAACCTCAGCCTTCTTACTTATAAAATGCCTGCATCACAAATTATTGAGAAGACTAAGTGGCAAGGGAGGGCTCAAAGAAGTTAGGTTCAAGTTATTCAACTTGATTTCTGTCCCTATACCCAGATGCTGCCATCTAAATATTACAAATTATTGAATGAATTAGTGATTTCTTTGCCATTACTAAATATATAAAGGCTACTGTAATTTTTAGGCTGTTAGTACTTTATTGGGATGATTTTTTAAATATTTTTTCCATAGGACAGAAGTTATTACAGGTTTACCAAATTTAAATATATATATGAAGTATATATTATATAATACAGAATTAATGGTGATATATATGAACAATATCAAAATTCAATTAGAAATATAACTATTAAGAAAAATTATCTTACAGTTAACAGCAATTTATAGAAGCCATTTATTTTGCTAGCCTTTGAGGGCCAAGAAGATGCTCTTTGAACTGTAAAACAAGCCCTTGTTTTGGCAGTACGCACTGCCATATACTTTTTTTTTTTTTGCCATATATTCCAAACAAATTTTCACTATCATCTTAACAGATTTAAATGTATTTTAGTGACAACAGATAGGATTATTCCAGAGAATATAAAATTGGAACCCTAAAATTAGACTGTGATCAAAAGATTAGTTTAAAAAAGTTACACTTCATCCCAAGGCTTATGGATTCCACAAGTACTAACAAATGGTGATGTTTGAATAGTCTGAAAGATTTTGACAACATTGCAAATCCTCAATCACTTGAAAAATTCAACACAATGAAACCATTTTTAATAATCTCTGTAGACCTACCCTTCCTTTCTCAATATGTCTTTTTTGAGTTTTTAATTCATCATTTTTCAGTTTGTATTATATTCTTCAATAGTGTGTCTAAATCTTTGACTATTTAAGGATAGATTTTTGGAAGCAAGTATTATGCATTAAATGCCTTTTTAAAATGATGAACAGAGCTGAGCTCCATATATAGTAAAGGTAGCATTCATTTGTAGTAAATAATATAATTAAGAAATATTCCTATATAAGAAATAGACCTTAACAGCAGTGCTGTTTTAATCATATGAACCTAATAATAATAGCTACATTTGATGAACCTGTATTTGTGTTCTTGATATTTTACGTCTTTCCCCTGTGGTATAGTTGAGGAAACAGTCTCTGAGAAGTTAGGTAACTGTTCTCACATCATTCAGCAAATAAGTGACGAACTTAGTTTCTAAGTCAGGACTCTCTGAATCCAAGTTAATTCTTTTAATAACTGTATTCTACAATACTGCCTCTGCAATAGTATCTTTCACGGTATATACTTTCTTTGCATTGTTATTTGAATTATTCTCATATCTTGTTCATTTTACCTTGGTATATTATCATTTCATCTTCACCTTCCAAAATACTCTCCACCTCAAAGAACTCGGTCTTCGGAAAACATCATCTAAATTACTGAATGTCTTTCTAAATTTAAAAATGTGCCAGCTAGCATAATAAACAGTAGGGATATTCGGTGGATTGAGCAAAGATGTGGTTGCTCTTCCCTGAACAGGTCCTACACCATTCCATTAGAGCTCATGCTGACTAAATAGGAGATTTCCGTAATTGTATTCATATAACCAAGAAATAGGAAGTAACTTCACCTAAGTACATAAAGAGACCCTAAACTTGACATTGATAGGGAGTCCCAAGAAGAGCTGTTTTATGTGAGAAATTGAAAATATACTCCAACACTGACTGAGTGAAAGGGAGAGAAAACAGAAGTTTAAAATCTGTTCATTAGAAGAATAGTGGTTCCATGATCGAACAGTTTCATTTTAGGAGAAGGAATAGATTTAGGTCAGAAGGAGATGACTTCAGGTTTGAAAATAAAGTGTAATTGTGTCAAGACATCTTGCATACTGTCCATCTACATCAGAGTTCTTAAAATGTGGTTAGTTGAAATTGAGATATGCTATAAATATAATATACACTCCAGATTTTGAAGACTTATTACAAAAAATGAATGTAAAGTGTCATATAGTTTAAAAGAGAGAGCAACTTAAGCTTGTATTATTTTTTCATCTGATTTTTGTTTTTCTTCCACTTGGCTGTGTATGTGGTACGGGGATTACTCAGGTCCTGACACATGCAAGGCAAGCACTCTACCACTGAGCCACCTGTCCATCCCCACATTAATTTTTTTATATTTGTTGCATGTTCAAATAATATTTTTATATAATTTAAGCATTTCTTTTTGTTTATCAAAATGTATACTGGGAAATTTTAAACTGTTATATATTTTACCTCATGTTTCTATTGGATAGCACTCATACTACGTAGAGATCTGTTACAGAAAGTTAGAAATGTAATAACCAAAACTAAGACAAATTCGCCAGCTTTGGAAGTCTTGTGTTTGATGTTGTAAGATTAGACAAAAATGCTAATGTACGAAGTTTGGAGATGAGAAAATGTCAACAAAATTGTGAAATAGAGAAAAAATAACCAGGAGAAGAATTGGGAAATCAAGCGTTCAAAGTGATATATAAGTTTGATTAGGATCGAATTTCAGGAAAGAAAGAGTAGTTAACATTATTGAACGATAGGCCAAAAAGGAAAAGAAAACAGTGAAAATGCCATTGAATTTGGTTGATACAGGAACAGTTTCAGTAGAATATAAAAGCGACAGATTGCAAGAGATTATGAAGTACACTGTGTGCATAACTATTCTTTCAGAAATGGAGTACATTTGTACAGATGATAATCATTTGATTCAAGCAGAGTCTAGGGAAATTTGAGCATGTTTGTTTGCTGAATGAAAGGATCAGTGAAGTAGGAGTGCTTGAAGTTGTAAAAATAGAGATGATAATTTCTGTAGTAAAGTCCTCAGCATTGGGTCCCAAACCTGAGTGTATATACTGGAATCATCAGTAGGACTTGTCACCAGGGCAGATCCCCAGACAATATCCACATCTAAAGTTACCCTGTTCTCTGGAGGTTTGTCTCCTAAATCAGATCCCTTGTAGGGAAACAATATGAAATCATATTCACAATTTCTTTCAGATGGTTATGATATATGTACAAGGGTCAAATAATCAAAAAAAATTAAAGGAACTGATGAGGTCATTAGTGAAATGGATTGCCATACCATCCAGAATAGATACAAAGTCAATGAGGATTGCCGTGAGGCTGAAGGAGTGTGGACAACAATTAAGGAATTGGCTGTCATTATTATGAGTGAGTGAGTATAAGTTCAATAGTAGCAAAAGAATGAAAAAGGTAAAACGGCGATGGATTTTGATCAGAAAAGGAAGTTTGAGAATTCAGGATCTTGGAGGCTAAGCAAGTACAAAATGTGGCTGAGTGTGTCTTATGTGGAAAAAAGGTAGAAAGAACTGAGGCAGGCATATGATAAAGCCTATCAGTTTAATAAATGTAGTACAGGAATAGTGCATGGTAAAAAGACATGAGATTTAAGATAGGTAGTGAGCACTCATGGTTGAAATCAGTATGGAACTATCTTAAGATTCAACTAAACCTTGGCTTCGAGAACTTTGGAGACCATTTCCAGAGTGGGATGCCTACTTGAACTTACAGGCATCTCTGGGTATCCTTGATGCTGCCTAATTTTTGCCAACAATAGAGTAGAAGCTTGGTATTCAAAGATAAAACACATAGCTTTGACTGTTCACAAGTGACCCTATGGGTTTGTATTAGTCAACTTTTTTTTTTAACTATACAAAAATACCTGAGGCCGACTAACTTTATTTAAAAACTATATTTATTTTAGATGCAGTTTTGGGTGCTGCAAGTATAAACAACATAGAAATCTCTGGAAAAGACCCATGTCTTAGCTGTATCACCTCATAGCACTTGACCATGGTGAGGGCACATGAGAGAAAGAATGATTATATCTTTAAACTGGAAGCCAGATAGAGACCAGAGTGTCACAATTCCTACCTTCAGTTGAGCTAAAGACCTAAAGACCTCCCACTAGGCACCGTCTTTAAAGGTTCCATTACCTCCCAAAACCACCACCCTGGGGACCAAACTGTGAACACATGAATACTGGGGGTGGCACACTTACACCATATCCAATTCATAGCAGGATTCATAATATGAGTAGTAAATAGCTTCTTCCAAGATGAATTTGATTTTCATATGTCTCAAAACATACGTCTTAATTTGCGTTGAGCACATGTTGCAGTATATTAATCATCAGAATACCTCGGTGCTGGGGCTGGAGCGGTAGCTCAACAGTTACGGCGCTTGCTTGGCATGTGCAGGGACCCAGGTTCAAACCCTAGCACCCACGTACACAACTAAGTGTTGGAGCAATGAAGACCAGATGAAGAACTAAATAAAATTTTTTTCTCTCTCTCTCACTGTCCCTCTCTCTTTACAAAAAGAAAAAGAAAACCTCAGTGCATGGTATTTTCACAGAGGAGGAAATATATGTCAAATTGTGATATTAAATGAGTTACAAATTCAAGTTTGAATTATCAAATGAGTTTTGAAACTTTTAAGCAGTGAATCTAGCATGTTTGTAATTGCTAATTAAATGGTAATTACTGGTGCCAATTCAGGAATTCAACAGATATGAAGCCAGATTGTTTTGTGTATACCCAGGCTTAGTAAATGTATTTCCATTAAAAATTTTGTTTTGACTCCAGATCACCATTAATATTAAGTGAAACTAGACTATTTTGCTCATGAATTAAGAAGACAATGAATCATTTACCACCTGCATTCTTATGTTCGATACACTTGAAAATGGAAATATTTCATAGTAGCCCACAAAAAGTAGTTTTTTGTGACGATCAAAACTTTAAAAATCATTTAAGTACGTTTCTATTTTAAAAGGTGTATGTATATAGAAACAAAATGAATGGATTATATTATTTCCTTTGTTTTTCTTAGATTTAGTGTACCTGATAACCAACAATTCTGTTTTTGCTAAATAACTTTTTCTGTCATTATACTCTAAGTGTATGTAACTGTTTTGTTGCTTTATAGTGAAGAACTCAGAAAAGAAGCAAGACAATTGAAGCGAGAACTCCTAGCAGCAAAACAAAAAAAGGTAGAAAATGCATCAAAAGCAGAGAAAAGAAATGAAGGTAAGGCCATTTATCAGGCATACATTTTCTCTTGATGCTCCTCTTTGTTTTAACCCCCTCCCTCCTCTCTACTTCTCTGCTTTCCTCCTTTTCCTTCTCCTTTCCTTGCTCCTTCTTGAGTTGCTCTCCCACACACACACATAGTTACTTTGGATAGTTAGCCAATGAAATAAATTTCCACCAAGGGCATTTTTCTGAGAAGTAAATTCAATGCAAACTTGATCATAACTATTGCTCTTAAGTAGGGTTAATGAGAATTTGACAGAATACTTAAAATCAAGCAAACCTTCCTGTTGCCATAACACATAACTGCATTAAAAATGCACAAAAATGGAATGTGCACTTTTTAATGTCACATGCTCTCTGAAATAACATCTTAGAAAAGTACTTGGGACCTGTATTTCAGACTTGTATAAACATATGTGTATTGGTGAATTGTATTAAATACCTGCTTTCATTTTTTGTTTTTGTTTTTACCTCTTATGTTGAGGCAGATTATCTAACCATTGATAAAAATGGTTAAAATAATACCTTGCTGTTTATTCAGGTTGGATGTTTTGTGATTCACTGTGATTTTTATTAAACAAGAATGACTTCCAATTAAAAAATCTATTTCCTTTCACTAAATGTCTTTAAGTTACTTTAAAACTGTACTACAATAAAGCATGTAATGTGGGGCTGGAGCAGTGGCTCAGTGGTTGCAGAGCTTGCTTGGCATGCGTGAATATACAAGTTCAAACCCCAGCACCACGTACCCATCAAAGTCTCGGAGCAGCGGAGGCCACATGAACAACTAAATAAAAACTGTTTCTCTTTCTCACCCCCCCCCTCTCTATCCCTCTCCCCTCTCTCTTGGAAAAGAAAATGTCATTTTCATTTTCCAGAGTTGCAGCTTGACACATTTAAATCCGCTTTCTTCTTACCAATAATGAATTACATCATTGATTCTGATTTTAACATGATCGGAAACTTTATTCAGTTGCCTCTAATAGTGAATACTAGATAGGACATAATAAATTTGCTTTATATGTATTGCATACATGTCCTCATACTTTTGGAAAGCTTAACGTGTTTTTATCTACTCAATTCTATAGATAAATATATTCTATAAAGATGTAGCTAAAAAAAATAAAAATGAGGGCTAAAGATGTAACTCAGTGGTAAAGCACTTGCCTAGTATACACAAGTGCTGGGTTCAGTCCCTAGCACGACCAAAAAAAAAAAAAAATGATGCAGTATCTATCTTTAATATATCTTTAATATTCTAATACTAATACAGAACTGCAGTGTAATATTTCGCCAATATATTCCTGTTGTTTTAAATAGCACAAGTAATAGTTAATCACATAACTATTTAAAGGGCATAGTGCTTAGATTATTTGTACCATATCCCAATGACCATTGTAGTAAAGGCAGGTATTTTATAAAGAATTGAAAGTCTCTAAAATATATATTTGAATGAAGCTAATTGCTAAGAAATTAACTCGAATAATGATACAAATAATAAATGAAATTGAAAAGACAGGTTAAATTTGTTTATGACTAGGTCTTATAAGTAAAATGTAACCCAGAATAGAAATAAACTAAATTGGTAATATTAAGATTTGAAAGAAATACAGTGAGAATTATTGTATTTTTAACTTTACATAAGATTTTCCCAATAAAATGCTTATAATTAAAAGCATTGTAGACACATGAAATTAATTCCATTCAACTAGAAAGAACTCTGAGCTAATAATTATGAGTAACCCCCATGTCTCAAGAACTGTGCTGGATTAGAGGAATTAAGTTTGCCACAAATGGATAGTTCTTGCTTCTGTAGTTCATGATCTAGTAGAAGTGAGAGAAATGCAGTAGATAATTACAATACTAAAGCTGTATAGTTAAAGCCTATGTTTCACTTAAACAGTATACGTTTCTTTATCTGCCACTGTGATATGAAATATAATTAGGTAAAGAAGGGATTGAATTTTAAAAGACTGATTTTTTAACACAAAAGAGGAGTTTCTTTAGAAGCTTATTTTAATCCATGTATGTGAAAGTTAATCATGTTAAAATATTTTCTTGCCATGATGCATAGGAATTTATATTAGTAATTATTTTTCTGGATTTAATTCACCTCATATAATAGAGAGGTACTTTGCTTTTCCCTGAATATTAATGACCTACTTCCAAAAAAGTGGGTCCATTTAATTGCTATCATTTTGTTTTCCAGTCTTGTGATTTACAATTGTTTTACTTTTATATTGTTTTTTAAAATAAATTAGATGTAGGCAGAAGTCACAAAAATAATTGAGTTCCCACTTACCTTTAATGTTAAGAAGATAACCAAAGTTGACAGATAAGCATCAACCAATTACCATTGGTACAATACTGTAGACTTTATTAGAATTTCATAATTTTTCACACTAATATCCTTTTTGCTTCTGTCTAGGATTCCATATTGCATTTAGTGATCATTCTCCTTAGTATTCGCCAATCTGTGACTCTTTCTCAGTCTTTCTTTGTCTTTCATGACCTTGAAACTTTGAAAATTCCTAGTTAGATACTTTGTAGAATGTCTCTCAATTCAAGTTTTGATGGTTTCCTAGGATTACATTGAGGTTATACGTTTCTTAGCAATATTGCCTCAGAAATGGTATGTATACCTCGTCAGTGCCATTTTTCAGAACTAAGTAGCATGTCTCTTGTCTTATCACTGGTGACATTGCCTTGATCAGTTGGTTAAAGTGTATCTGCTGAGGTGCAGCTCTGTATAATTAATCTTTCTGTCTTTGAGATTTAGAAGTATGTAGGGGCAGACACTTTTAGACTATACATTTATCCTATTTTAAATTCTTCAAGCTATCCCCCACTGATTTTAGCATTCCTTAGTAGATGGTAGACCTTGCCCACAGAAGACACTTATCTATTGTGGTGTTCTAATGGTGACATTATATTTCCCTGATTCCTGCTACTTTTACTACTTGGAATTTTATAATAAAGAGCTCTCTTTTCCATTATTTACTTATTTCATAAGGCTTGTATTTATATTACTTAGTTATTCAAATTCTCATTTACAGTGTTCAGATTTTTCCACCTTTGCTGTGGGTAGCTCTTCCAAGGTGTCTCCTATGCCCTTTCAGCCTGCCACATCCTTTCAACACTTCCTGGCAAAACAGGCTTATCATATGTTTTCCCTTCTCCATATCTATCATAAACTACTTCTCTAAGTCACTCAGGTTCCTCTTATTTGAGTATTGTGTTTAGAAACCAAGATCTGAACACTAAATGGGCCATTATATTTTGATTCTGATTTTTTAGAATGCTATTGGAAGCTATGTTAAATTTATTATCACTATCTTGATAGAAGATGTAACAGAATTCTGTCTTAAAACCTACTTGTGATGCATGTTATAGATTTTCTTTTTTGAAATCTTACTTCTTCTAAACTTTTATCTTTTAAAATTGACAAGTATTGCTGCTATGATGGTAGAAACTTATTTATTATGAAAGATTTCTGATTTTCAGTAAACACCACATTATATTTGAAAATCAAATGTTGCTATGCAGTTTTTAAGTCTACTAGTACTTCTTTCCCTGTGGTTAAAGTAATATACTATGAGCCATCTTACAACATAGCATTATAGAAACAAAATAGAATTTTAGGCATCTTTCAGTGTACATCATAACTTAGCCTGTCTTCCCAGTCAACAGATATTCCAAGGTTAGAACTACATGAGCTCTGGGAATAGATCCAGAGGCTCTCATAAGTATTTGTATAGTGAGATCCTCACATAAAAAGAAATTGGAAAGTGTTATTTGACCTTGGCTCTGTAACTTCATGCATCACTTGAACCTATTCAGGAAAGATTTCTTGATTGGACTATATGTCTACATATCTGGCTTTCATAAACCATGTTAGTTTAGTCAAAGACTGAATTATCTTGAGTATTTTGGCAACTCTTTATGATTAGGTCTTTTGAACATTTTCTGCTATATCTAATAATTTAATTTTAATAATAAACCTAGAAGCGAATAATATGTTTTAAAGTTTTTGGGATAATCTGGAGTAGCAAATTGTTGTGTAATATAAACTTGTCTTCTGTAAGAATTTACACTTGATATATGTGCTACACCTCCTAATATAGAGAGACTAAAAATATATTACCTTTGGTGTTATCAGTAATGCTGATGGTATTGCCAGGTGCATATTTTATGTAGCACTAATGGATTATATGCATATTTGGGGATAGTATAGTTTCCCAAAAATAAATAAGGAAGTATTGAAATTCTTAGTAGATACTGGCGGTGAAGTTATTTAAGCCTTAATGACTCAGTTTTCATATCATACGTTCAGGGATGAAATGCCTTGTGTCCCCCTTAGGTGATTGCTTCTACTGCTGCTGCGGCTGCTACTGCTTCTTCCTCCTATTCTTTTAAAGAGAGGGACAGTGAGAGACAGAGAAAAAGAGAATGAATTTTATTTTTAGTTTTTCATGTGGCTTTAGTTGCTCCAATACTTCATTGTGTATGTGGTACTAGTGTTCAAACCCATGCCCTCAAGTATGCCAGGCAAGCGCCATAACCACTGAGCTACCATTCCAGCCCCCCACCCCATTGCTTTGGCTTCTTGTGAAATGTAAATAAAATAATGAGAAAATTTTTAATAAATTTATAGTGCTATATAAAAATAATTTTAAGTTTCTGAGAAGAAAAAAATATAGCTATTCCTGGTTCCATTCTGTTGCCTGTCCAAACCCAACAAATTGAAAATATGAATTTTAATGCTGTGTTTGTAGTTACAACCTATAATCAGTATGGTCATATGTAAATATGACATAATTAAAATCTCAAAGTTTTTGTTTTCATGTTTTTCAGGGTTGCATTTCTATAATGATATCATAGCGTATGTGTGTAAATTTATGTACATTCTTTAAGTAAAGCTTCCAGAGGTATTATTTCCTGGGTTTTTTAATCCATCTGGCAAGTCTTAACACTTGCTGACTATTGCCACTTCATTTTAAAATAAAGTGTATTATATTTGGATTAAAGGTGCTTGGAAAGAAATTTATTATAAGAACAAACAAGCCTTGTGTTCTAATGTCAATGCACTAAAATACCTAGTTTTGGCTTTCTTACATGAATGGAGGCCTCCCATTGAGCCAGGTGCTCTAGCAGGCTTTATACTTTCTTCAAGGATTCTACCATCTTAGAAAATCACCTTTGATTAAGGGATTAATATTCCTTAATTTCCTTAATTTCCTGGGTCAGATCCTTTGCCAGATTTGTATAGACAATTAAGGACTTATATTCTAGGCATAGTTCTACTTTTAAATCTATCACACTGGGCAAGCTACTTTAAAATCTGGACCCATTTATCTTTACATTGTGAATTTAAAGATAAATAGAATCTGTTATTCATTGTATCACAAAGATGTAATCAATTAATAGATATAAGTATAATTCATAGGAAGAAATACATTATATAAATATAACTTCAAAATTTTGACATTTTTCATCTACTTACTTTTTAAATGACTTCAGGTACAGTGTAAAGGACAGCTTTAGTAAATGAAAGAAATCAAATGTCAAGGAATGAAATTATTAGTATAATATAGTTAAAATTTTCAATTAGCATTAAATTTGACTTTGTAAAATTCAGGGGTTGCTTTTCTTAGTTGCATACAGAATCTGCAGTAGACTCTAATACCCCAATTTAGGTAAACAAGGAATGTGATGTTTTACTTTAGAAATCAGCGATGTCAAAGGAGATGTACTGCAGGACAATCCTGTTTACAGCCTTGGAGTCTCTTTAGTCCCACTGTAAATCATCCAGGCCTCTGAACAGAATTGTTTTGGGGTGTGGGGGTAATAAATTTTGAATAAGATTGATAATTAACTGGAGATAAAGTTAGTTTCCTGTGTTGGTTCTGTCAAGTTCTTTAATAAACTATATAATCCTTTTCATTAAATTATGTCTCTAAGTCCTTTCCAGGTTTTTTTTTAAGCTTTATCATATCAAAACCAGTAACAGACTGAACATAGTCACATAAAGATACAAGTTTGGACATATTCTCTAATCAGCTTTAGGGAGATAAGGTGTCAGATCCTCTTTTCAAAGTTCTAAGCAGACAATACCTGCGCTATAATTTGTGCCAAAAATTAAAGAAGGAAGAGCAATCTGAGCTTGTAAATCAAGAAAGAATTTTAAAGCCTCTTCATGAAACACATCCCTGAGGTACTTAGAACCTCTCAAGTTGCACTGTACCATTTCAAGTTTCTTCAAAATATCTTTTTAATACTGGATTAAGTCAGAGCCAGGTCCCTCGGGCTTGATAGGTTGTGAAAGTGTATAGTTTTTGACTACTTTTCATCTATCTAATATATAATGTTAAACTAGCTTAATCTTGGTTTTAATAAGAAACAGAAACCCTCTTGGAATGTTAGCTCTGTGTTATGCCTAATACCACACAGAAATAATTTTTCTTTTTAATTTTTAAGAGAAAACCATTGAGTCACCATGTTTTTCTTGGAGGCCAAAAGTGTCATACTTATTGTTCCCCATAGTCTACTCTTAATCTATGTGCAAATTTTTAACTTATTTACATGAAAAAATGAAAGTATATGTGTACTTGATTCATGGAAAGCCTTTCAGGTCATCTGTCATCATCAGTTTCCCCTTACTTTGGGCATGGTGCTAATAGTTGATTATTTGTTTTCCTAAGTTTAGACAGATTTAAAAACAAGAACAAGTATACTCTAAAATGGTGAGTTATATGGTATGTGAAGGATATTTCAATAACTTTTTATGAAGAAAGAATTAGGAAAAGAAAAGCCAGAGCACGGGTCAACTGGTGCATCTTTATAACCCAATATTAATATTTTTTTAATGTTTTAAGTCTTAAGGGAAAACATGGCTACCAGCAGTCAATCTAGTAGCAGAAAGGTAATAGGCAACTCATACTAGGTCAGAATGCATAAAAACATGGTCGTCAAATATGGATAGTTACTATAGATATTTCGTTTGTTCTCAGAATGTGTCAGTATCTTTCAAAACAAAGTTGGTGGTGCTCATTATAATGACACTGAATCATTAAGAAAAGGTTAAGTGGTGTTTCTTTTTCTTTAATATGGTAAAAAATGGACAGTGATTCTAATCTAATTTTTTTAAAAACTTAATCAATTAAAGATAAAATGTATTATCTAGAATATTCAACTATGTGGAACACCTCACTTCCTGGAAGTCCTGGAAAAATAGTACTTCACTTTGTACCTAGAAATAATCAGTTTCTCAAATGAAATTTTATTGAAACTTCATGTGCTAGAAAGCATAATATATATTTAACAGTGTCTTTTAGTAATGTAACTTTCAAAACATCAAAACTTTTAAAGAGCTATAGCAAATGTAGATATATAGATATATGGATATATAGATATATGCCTTTACAATTATAATCAAGAGTTTATTGTTTTGATAAAATTAATTTGGGAGCCCATAGTTTGGGCAGTTAATCTCAAATGTTCTCACTAGCCATGACAAAAAAATCTTAGAGTTCTTGTAAAGAGCCATTGCTGTCTCTTAAAAAAAAAAATAAATAAATAAAAGCTTTTATTTTACAATTATAAAAGGAAATATTTGTAGCGATTATATACTGTATATCTCAAAAAGCTAAAAGAAAGAATTTTGAATGTTTTCACCACAAAGAAGTAATAAATGTTTGAGGAGATAGAAATGTACAATATGTACATGTACCAAAACATCACATGGTGCATGGTACCTCATTAATATTACAAGTGTGTGTTTTCATGTATCAGTTTAAACAGTAGTTTACCTTTTAAAAAATAAAAAGAAAGTATACATCATCAGCTAAATCCTGTCCTTGCCTAAACTCCTTAACTTAAATCTAATCATGAAAATCAATCAATCTCAATTTTGAAATATAACTTGGTCAGCACTCCTCAGAAAAATTTGTCATGTAAGACTCAGAAAAGGTAGGAAGAGTCTTCTAGATCAATTAAGACTAGAGATACAACAACAAAATGCAGTATGTCTTCCTAGATAAGAAATTGGATTTTTCAACTATTAAAACTTTTGGGGAGACAAACGGAAAAATTTGAATAAGGACTACATAGTAAATAATATTATGGTATTGATATTAAATGTTTTAATGTGACAATGGCCTTGTGTTATGCTTTTAGGAGACACTGAACTATTTGCCAATGAATTGCCGTATCTTAATTTTAAATGTTTCAGGGAAAAAAGAATAAGGGGAGCAATCAATCATGTACATGTAACAAAACATTAACAAGTAGTGAAGCTACCTGAAGGATGTATGGGCTCAATCATACTTTTAACTTTTTCATAGAACTGACATTTTTTCAAAATGAAAAGTTTGAGGAGGAAATGAGTGAACAAATGAGTGCATAAATGAACAAAAAAAGTAACATGACCTTTGTGAAAGTATCAGAAATATGCAAAAGCATAAAGGATAAAAAGAAAGACTAACCCATAATAAAGATAACCCCAAAGGTAACTGGCTGTTGTAATATTTGTTTTTCTGAACCTTATCTTCTTAATAGAAACACATGAGTATTTTTTGCCCCAATAATGTAATTTTATTGTAAAATTTTTGCAGCATGATTTTTTAAAACTAAGTCTGTATTGAAATTGATCAGTAACTATTAAAGGATTAATTTGTATTAGGAATATTTATTCTTCACTATCTTAGCATAAGATATAGAGTATTATAGATATAGAGACCATATAAATGTACTTGAAAAAATTTTTAAAAAATTGCCACAATTTTTAGCTCTAGGGTTTAGAATATGTGAAAACAGTAACTGTCAGGACTCCATCTCCATTGCTGATGAGAATTATATGTATTTTCCATTAAAAAAAATACTTAAAAAAAATCCTTACCTGATATTGTAGTCTTCCATCTCTTCCTTTCTCAAGTAGTCACTGGCAATTCTGCATGGAAACATTAGAATTAAATTAGGCATTTAGAGACTAAATTAAAATAATTACAAATTTGTCTACTTCAGAAAGTAAAAGAGGTGGGGTGTGTGTGTGTGTGTGTGTGTGTGTACGAGTTATTGTTTTGTTTTGATAGATTATCTCAAGGGATGAGCTAATACAGTCATTAAAAATTTGATTATTACCAGTGTTACCATTTTGGAATGGATTTGTTAACTTTTCCAGACTACTGTCAAGATCTTATTTTAAGTAAGTTTTTTTTGTGTGACATATTCTGAGGTTTTGCCAGAAATGACATCAAACACACAAAGTAATTCGTTTGAGTGCTGAGTTTCTTCAACATCTTGCAGCACTTAATCAAATTTGAAAATGATGTTCTTTTCACAATTTTAGTGTAAACCTGTGAATATGTTGCATTAAAACTGACTTTGGACAGTTTAGTCTGCATGGTATTAGATTGATTTTCTTAATTAATGCATTATGCTGACAGTTTTAAATGACTATATTTTTAAAATTCCTCACAAAATTTCCTGGCAGATGGTATAGTTACAGCTTTTGAATATTAGCATTCTTTCATTAAAACATCAGATAATCCCCAAATTATATTAATAACTACATAAGAGAATTTGAAATGTAAGAAAGGACAAAAGGAATAATTAAGTTCTAAGAGCTAGTAAAATATCCAGATATAAAGAAATCAGTAAGAAAAAAAATTTTTTTTCAGTTCGGGGGATTGAACCCCAGGCCTGGCATAAACTAAGCATGTGTTCTACCACTGAGCTACATTCCCATCCTATTTTTATTTTATTTTGAGATAGTGTCTCACTAAGTTTCCCAACATCCCTCATACTTATAATTCTCCTGCTTCAGCCTCATAAGTAGCTGAGATTACCAGTGTGCACCATGGTGCCTGACTAAGACTCTATTTTTTGTTTATATTTTTCTTTGTTTTTAGAAAATGGACATACTGCAGTTTAGGCTTATTTAGGATATTATGCTGCAGGATGTTTACAATTAAGCTAGCCTTAAGGAATGTGTTAAGTATCAAATTCTGAACTGGATGCTGTGTATTGCACATATTTGTGCAGTCATCACAGCTTTGGTCCTGAGAGAACCATCTGTCCCTACTCCTTCCTATCTATACAGCAAACAAAGAACCAGCAAATTAAGTGGCTTAGCAAATATCACACAGCAAAGTCATAGCATTAGAACTCAGGATGCCTAGCTTCCAGTCTAATGCTCTTTCCACTACTCCATGTGTTAATTTGATCCAGCCTTGAGAAAATTAAGTTGTTAAATTTTAATTGATATTTACTAAACTCAGCTCTGGATTTTGCTAGAATAATTGTTATTAAAAACCCCTTGGTAGACTTAGAATCTTTAAGAGAGTACATTGTATCATAAACTTGTGCCTTTTCATAAATTAAACAATTACATAAAGTTTTTATTTTATTTTGTTTTTTGGTTCTTAGAATTGAATCCAGGGGCACTTAACCAGAGAGTCATATCCCCAGCCCATTATTATTTTTTATTTTGAGACAAGGCCTCAGTAAATTGCTGAAACTGGCTTTGAACTTGCAATCTTCCTGCCTCAGCCTCCTAAGCCCAGGGATTACAGGTATGCAACATCATGCCTGGCAAAAGTTTTGTTTTGTTTTTACTGTTATAGAAAACATTGGTTTCTGGCAACAAGATAGACTAGGAGTCTAAATTGATCCTCCTGCTGAAATCAACTAAAAATTTTGGTTATAATACAATACAAATTCTCATATGTTCCTAGACTTATAAAAATGCTTAAACCAGGGAATAAGTAAAGGTGTGAACTAAGAGAAATATGTGGAGCAGTAGGTCAAGGGCATTTGCTAAACTGTGTGAATTAGAGGATTGTTTTCTTTGTTTCACAAAGTTCATGGGAAAGAATGCAAACCTTAAAGACTTCCAAAGATGAGAAGTTCTAATAGAAGACTATTCTATATAGCTGGGGGCCCAGTGGACCTAATCATTAGTGGCAGAGAGAATTAGAAAAAAACAGAGTCCGTGTACCTCCATCAGAGGATTACAAGGAAAACTTCCTATGTAGAATGGTGGCACAGAATATTTGGAGGCAAGAGCAAGAGGTCCTAGGAATTCTAGCAGTAAGGCCACCTTCTCATTAGTTTTGAACCCAAATTCACTTTGTTTGGGAGGTCTCAAAATCTTTCAGCCAAGAATTTAGGTGGAAATAGTCCTGAATCCTGAGTGCCCCCAGAAGCCTGAAACAAGGAAATTTAGAACCTTTCAAGAGGAAACTACTTTCATTCCCAGTCCTAAGGAAAGTACAGAAGAAAGTGTGTAGCTGAGAATTCACTCAGAACACTCACACACACTCGCACACACCCGAAATTTAGACACCCTGACCTACAGCTAATAGAAACATCACAGAGAAGAATCAGATCCACCAAAACTCTGGACACTAAATGTTAAATAAGGATGCAGTATACTTTGAGAAAGGATATGTTCAAAAATATAAAGAATTAAGCCAACTTTAAAATAAAGATTTCGTACAGATGGAAATGTAATAGTTGACATTAAAAAATTAATAGGTTTTATAGCAAATTAGATACAATTAAAAAGAGTCTTAGTATGCCAGATGTGGTGCTACATACCTCTCATCCCATGACTCCTAAGGCTGAGGCAGGAGGATCACAACTACAAAGCCAGCCTCCGCAACTTGGCGAGACCCTGTTTCAAAATAAAAGATAAAAAGACCGGTGATGGGGCCGGAGCGGTGCTCAGCGGTTTCGGCGCTTGCCTGGCAAGCATGAGGACCCGGGTTCAAACCCCAGCACCACGTACACAACTAACTGTCGGAGCAACTAAGGCCATGTGAAAAACTAAATAAAGTTGTTTCTCTCTTTTTCTGTCTCTCTCACTGTCCCTCTCTCTTTAAAAAAAAAAAAAGATAGGTGATGGAACTCAGTGGTAAAGTCCCCTTGGGTTCAGTCCCCAGTACAAAAGAAAATGAAAAGAAAGAGCTTTAGTAAATTGAAAGAATTGGGGGGAAAAAACCATGTAGAACTCAGTTCCAAAAGATATGGGAGGGGACTGGAGCAGTGACTTAGCTGTTACAGCACTTGCCTGGTATATAAACCCCAGGACCATGTACACAATAAAGTGTCAGAGCAGTGAAAGTCATATGAAAATCTAAGTAAAATCTTTTTCTCTCACTGTCCCTCTCTTTTAAAAAAAAAAAAAAAAAAAACAAAGCAAAAAGACATGGGAGACCCAGAGAAGATGTAATAAGTTACTAATCAAATTCCAGGAAGAGATCAAAGAGCATATAGAGACAATGGATGAAAAGATGATAACTTAGCATTTTCTATGACTAATGAAAGATATGTTCACAGGGTAAAGAACCTCCCCTCCAAACTGAAAGAAGATTAAAAAATAAATAAATCCTGACCTGGATAAATCTTAATACTTCAGAGCATTCAGTATGAAGAAATCTTAAAAGTAGCCACAAAGAAAAGACCTCATTACCTTTAGAAAAGCAAGAGCTAAATTTCTCAACAGCAATAAATAAGGATATAAGGCAAAATATTATCTTCATCATTCTAAGGGAAGTTGTCCTTCAAAGACTGAGAATCTTTGCTGCCTGCAGAACTCACTGAAAGAAATTAGAAATACTTCAGGCAAAAGATAAGTGAGCCTAATAGAAGATCTATAAACCAAAGATTAAGGACCATGCAAAGTGGGAAATATATACATATGTGTGTGTGTGTGTGTGTGTGTGTATACACACACATATATCTATACCCACATATGTAAATCTAAACATTGAATAAAACAACAATCATAATTATGTCTTATTGCATTCAAAATAAAAATATGTAACAAAATAGTATTAAAATTCAGGAGGTAGGTAAAAGTAAATTGAAAAGTGTTCTATGGTTCTTTTATCTTTTGAGGAAGAAGGTAAGGATACACATTAACTTTGAACTTAATAAATATGCATGTCAATCTTTTTAGGAGAGCTACCAAAGGAATAGAAAAGGCCATAATTTTCAAACTAATGTAAGAAAAGATGTAATTAGGAGAACAAAAACCAACCCAAAAGGTGATAAGAAAGGAGAGAAAAAGTAATATTAGACTGACAAGGCATTAAAAATTAATGCATAAAATACAGACATATTAAAAATTGAATGGAAATAATGCAAAAGGCCAAATGCTTTATCTGAAAGACCCAACTTTCCCAATCAGGGCTGAAAGATAAATTCAATCTTATGCTATTATGTGAAAAGCATTTTAAATATATTGGACAACCAAATCTTTAAAACAAAAATGTAAGATTAGGAATAAAAAGGATCTCTGTGTAATAAAACTTCAATTTACAGGGTTAGGGATTTAGCTCAGTGGCAGAGCGCTTGCCTAGCACTCGCCAGGCCCTGAGTTCAGTCCTCAGCCCTGGGGGGAAAAAAAAAAAAAAACAAAAAACTTCAATTTACCAGGAGAATTTAACAATCTCAAATGGACTCAAAATATATGCATCAAAAATTGATAGACCTATAAATAAGCAAGCAAGTCCATCATAGTGGGAAAGTTTAATATGTTTCTCTCAGTAACAGATTAAATAAGCATATAAAAATTGTAAGAGATGATTTAGAGCACACAGTTAACACACTTGATATAATTAACATAAAGAGAATATTATATACAATAGCTTCAGAATAAATGTTCTTTCATGGCACTACTTTGTGTGTGGGGGGGGGTACTTCGTTGGTCACCTTTTTCACTGCTGTGACTAAAAGACCTAACAAGAACTTCTTTAAAGGAGAAGTTTATTTGGGGACTCATGGTTTCAGAGGTCTCAGTCGATAGATAACAGGCTTCATTCCTTGGGGTTCCAGGTGAGGCAGAAGATCATGGCAAAAGAGTGTGGTGGAAGGAGGTGACTCACATGATGACTGGGAAGCAGAGAGAAACCCCACTGGCCAGATACAGATATGTGCTGAAAGATACTCCCCCACTCACCCACCTCTTCCAATCACACCCTATCCACCTTCAGTTACCACTCACTTTATCCCAATCAAAGGATTAATTGATTAATTAGGTTAAGGATCTCAAAACACAATCATTTCTCCTCTAAGACTTCTTGCATTGTTTCATACATGAACTTTTCAGGGACAGCTTTCATCCAAATCATAACAGGTGCTAATGATCAAACTGCAGGCCTCACTCATTCTACATACTCTACCACTGATGCACTATTGAAACACTTGTAGAATGTGTTCCATATGGTGGAACAAAAAACGAGAATTTTCAGTGTTATTTACAGAGTATATTCTCTGATGCAATACAATTGTTAGGAATTATAATCATCCCCTCCATATGTGTGAGAGTTCTGTATCTATAGATACAGTCAACCAGGGATCAAAAATATTCAGGAAACAAAAAACTGTGTCTGTACTGAACATGTACAGACTTTTCCCCTGATCATCCCTCAATAATATAGTATAACAACTATTTACATTGCATTTACATTTTATTAGGTATCATAAGAAACTGGAGATGATTTAAAGCATAAGGAAGATGTGTGTGGGTCATATGTAAAACTATGCCACTTTATATAATAAGGGACTTGAGCATCACAGATTTTAGTATCTACAGAAGGAAGGTGTTCCTGGAACCAATCTCCCATAGAAATCAGAGGTTGATTGTAATGACAATGATATTAAAAATCACTGATTTCCAAGTATGTTAATGCAAGTATTGTAGTACTTGGAAGCAAAGTCAATGCTTTAGAAGCCAACATTCCAGGAACTTCTTTTAAAATTTTGACAAAATCAAAGCAGTAAAATAGAAGAAAAGAAACAATAAAGAATAGAAATCAGTAAAATCGAAAGCAGTTTTTAGAAGTATTACAATAAAATAAAAATGACAGCAAAATAACTTCTAAATTCCATGCACACAGTAGATAACCATAAAATTCATTTGATTTTATTGTATTCAACATTTGTTGGTTGTTGGTTCCAGATACCCTTCTAACAAAGAAAGCAAGATCTACTTGCTCTGTATAAGGAGCATAATAAGAAAACTTTCTGTCAGCTGCTAATTTTATTAGCTACAAAATAAATTGCTGTTAAAATTAAGGGGAGAAGCAGGCAGACAGGTAAAGACTCAAAAAATGCTGTTTGCATTTCTTGAAAGAAAGAAATACAAATGGCCAACAATTCATGAAAAAAAATGTTCAACATCTCTAGCAATCAGGGAAATACAAAATGGAGCAACACTAAGATTTCATCTCACTCTAGTCAGTGGCAGTTATCAAGAACACAAATAATAATAAATGCTCACAAGGAATGTTGGGGGAAAGGTGCCTTCACACATTGTTGGAGGGACTGCAAATGAGTGCAACCACTCTAGAATTTATTATGGAGACTCCACAAAAAAATTAGGAACAGAACCACCATATGACCCAGCTATTCCATTCCTTGGTACTTATCCAAAAGAAATAAAATCTGTATACCATAGTAATACAGCCACTTCAATGTTTATAGCCACACAATTCACAATAGCCAAATTATGGAATCAACCCAGATGTCCATCAGTAATTGAATGGATCAAGATAATGTAGTTTTCTTGAACCCAGTAGAGTTATATTCAGTCATAACTGAGCATGAAATTATGGCAGTTGCCAGTAAATGGATGGAAATAGGGACTATCATGTTAAGTGAAATAAGCTAGACTCAGAAAATCAAAGATCAATCGCTTTCTTTCATATGTGGAAGCGAGAACAAAAGAAGGGAAAGAAGCTGGGGCCTGAGGTGGGGATCAGATATCACAAAAATGGACAGAAAGATCAGTACAGTAGAAGGAGATTGAGAGTGAGAGAAGAAGGAGGAAAGGGAAGGGAAGAAAATATGGAATGAATTTAACAAAATTATACTATATGCATGTATGAATGTGCCACAGGGAATTTCACCTGTATGTATATGTAGAAAGCACATTCAAAAATAACCAAGCAAAAGGAAGATCGGTACAGTAGAGGAAGGAGAACTGGGGGATGGAAGATAGAAGGAAAAAGGAACAGAGATCAAAGTCAGATTCCATGCATGTATGATTTTTGTCAAAATGAATTAGACTACTATGTACAACTGTAATGCTATGATTTTTTAAATCTTGATTTAAAAGATGCTGTGTTTAAATAAGATTAAAAAGGTTATTTTTCTCATAGAGAATAATCCAGGTGAACCTTCAGGGCTAACAGGTCATTCTAGGACCTGTGTTGTTTTCAGTTTGTTTTTTGTCATTTCTAGAGTCATTAGCATCCACATGTTTGAACCTGGTTCACCTTCCTGTCTATGTCTAGCAGAGGTGGAAGGGGAGAGAGTAAGTACCAGATAAGCAACTTCTTGTTTAAAGAGATGACCCAAAAGTTGCACATAGCACTTTGACTCGTATCACACTATCCTAAAATCACATAACCATAATTAGCTATAATTAGGCTGGGAAATTAGTCTCCAGCTGGATGTCCAAGTGCCTGGATAAAATTTAACGTCAGATATAGAGAATATGAGGTGGTTCTTTCACTAAAAGATAAAGGGGTAAACGGTATTCAGAAAGAAAATTCAGCAATTCTGTTGTATAATATGAACAAAGTTTTAGGAACAACCAAAAATACAGTAGTCGGTTTGTTCAGGAGAAGCTTTACCAAGTATCTGAGTCATGTTTTGAGAGGCAAGTAAGATTCCACAGCAAAATGAAGGACAATAAGTGATACACTTGTTCGAAAGGTTCCCTGGAGGTCAGGAGGCAGAGATTCATCTCTGTGCTTGGTACCTGGCTCAGTGACTGACAGAATAATAGGCATGCAACAAACATTTGTTGAAAGGTGAATGAAATTCACCTTTATTTGATATAATTTATAAACAAAGGAGAAAGAGATATTGAGAATGAAGAACTCTCAAGATAGCATTTTAAGTATGAATCCACAGTAAAATGAAGAACACAGATACACAAATAATGAACAACATAATTTCATAGAATAAGAGCTATGAAAATAATATAAAAGAGGACAGTATGACATAATGATATATCAGGAAAGACCAGTCAAAAGATAGAATGCACAAATGGTAATTTGAACACAGCGAAAAATATTTTAATAAATTCACAGAATTAAAGTGAATGGTTTGACATGTTTTGACATATGTATATACACACCTGTGAAACCATCACCACAATCAAAATAGTGAACATAGCCTTCAAGACCCAACATGTTCTCGTGTCCTTTGGTAATCCCTAGCACCCACTAAAGTGTATCATTTTTATAAAATAGTTTGTATTTTCTAGTATGTTATGTATGTGGGATCATATGCTGTATGAACACTCTTGTCAGTCTTCTTACACTCACCATAGGTATTTTGGAATTTATCTATTTTAGGTGTACAATACTTTATTTCCTTTATTACCAAATATTCCATTGTATAAATATATCCCATGTTTTTATATAGACAAATGATTTTATTTCTGTCAGACAACAAATATAACAGTGAAATGGCTAGGTCATGTGATGGGTATGTGTTTAACTTTTTTCATACTGCTAACCTGTTTCCCAAATGGTTGTGCCAATTCACAGTTCCACAGGTAGTGTGAGAGATACATAGGTACTCCATATCCTCACAAATACTTTGTATACACTCTTTAATTTTAACCATTCTAATAATTTGCAGTGTTACCTGGTAGTTTCAGTTTGCATTTCTTTCTTTTTTTTTTACGGAAATAGCAATCTAAAATTTAATCAGTGATTCAGAGAACATATTTGAGTGTTTTTTTTCAAAAATTTAAAAAAGAACAAAAAATGAGTGAATTAAAGCATAAAGCATAGCAATTCTTTTTTTTTATTAGAAGTATATAGAGATACAGGATAGAGTTGAGGGGGAAACATTATCAAAACAGTAGCAATCAATATATATAAACTTTGTTATCCAGGGGTAATGCCAAAGCATAGATAAACCACCATGGGTTTCACCTGTTGCAGTTTCCCCCAGGAGAACTCATGCGTTAAATGGGTAGCTCATGGAGGAATGACATCGGCTTCTGGGATGGTTCCCCCACCTTCCCAATCACCATACTCCTATGAGTTCTTCATATACCCTCCCCCCCATCCCCCTCCCTACACCTCCAAGTATCCTAGAGAGCTATCCCCCTGTTACTCTGAAAGTCATTCAATTTGAGGCAGCTTCTTCCTTAACAAAACTCCTATGGCACATGCTGTAAAATCAAAATTAAATGAATGGGATGCAATTAAACTAAAAAGCTATTGCACAGCTAAAGATCTAGTCAAGAGCATCAAGAGAGAACCTACAGAATGGGAGAAAATTTTTGCCTGCTACACCTCGGACAGAGGGCTAATATCCAGAATATGTAGGGAACTAAAGAAACCAAAATCCAAACTCACAAATAATCCAATCGATAAATGGGCTAAAGATCTCAAAAGGAACTTCTCTCCAGTGGAAGTCCAGAAAGCCCATAAATGTATGAGAAAATGTTCTACATCATTATCTATAAGGGAAATGCAAATCAAAACTTCAATGAGATACCACCTCACTCCTGTTAGAGTGGCAAAAATGAAGAATACGAATAATGACAGATGCTGGAGGGGCTGTGGGAACAGAGGAACACTGTTACACTGCTGGTGGGACTGCAAACTGGTTCAGCCACTACGGAAAGCAGTGTGGAGAATCCTCAAAAAATTAAGGATGGAACCACCTTACGACCCAGCTATCCCACTCCTGGGAATTTTCCCAAAAGACTTAGAATCAGCATATTATAGTGATGTGGCTTCATCAATGTTTTTAGCAGCTCAATTTACTATAGCTAGATTATGGAACCAACCCAGATGCCCCTCACTCGACGAGTGGGTACAAAAACTTTGGTACATATATACTATGGAATACTACTCGGCCGTTACAGAGGACGATATTATAGCTTTCGAAATCAAATGGATGGAGATGGACAGAATTATGCTTAGTGAAGTCTCCCAAGCTCTGAGACTCAAGGGCTGAATGGTTTCTCTCATCTGTTGATTATGGGGAAGCAGTAGGACAGAATGAATGACTTTCACAGTTTGCATTTCTTAGTGATGCATGCTGTTGCTTCATGTGCTTGTTGCCATCCATATACATTCTTTGCTGCAGCATCTATTCAAGTCTTTTGCTCATTTTTATAGTGCAGTGTTTATTAAATACTATTGAGTTTTGAGAGCTCTTTGATACTCTGGATACAAATCCTTTGTGACATACTATCTGAAAATATTTTCTTCTAAGCAGTGCCTTATTTTTTTTTTTTAAGAAAGACAGAAGGACAGAAAGACAGAATCAGTTTTGTTTAGTTTTTCACGTGGCTTTCATTGCTCCAACACTTCATTTTGTATGTAGTGCTGGTGTTCAAACCTGCATCCTCACGCATGCCATGCAAGCACCATAACCACTGAGCCACCACTCCAGCCCCATTATTTTTTCATTCTTTTAACAATGTTTTTCTGAAAAACAAAACTTATGAGGGTGTAGGGAAAATGTTGGTCAAAACTGTTAATCTGAAGACTGTTTTTGATGGGGAGGGCAGAATCTATTTCAAAAATGGCTCACTTACATAGTTGTTCAACTCCTCATGGTCTCTTGACAGGAGGCCTTCATTCATTACCATGTGGGCCTCTCCATAGCTCTTCTTCCCCATCTTAACGTTAGGGTATCTGAGTTCTCCCAGAGCAAGTAATTCTGGTGGCAGGGCTGGTGGGATCAGGGCAGGTAATGCATTATGTGTAGAGGGTGGTCAGGATGAAGCTTCAGTGACTACCATTAACTAGTTTGTAAAGTAATACTTGTTACTAAGTGCAGCCCACATTCAAGGGAAGGAGAATTAGGCTTTATATTTTCAATCCCTTTAAAGAATCTGTAGATATATTTTAAACTACCACAGACAACAGCCAGAGATCTGAATTGATTGATAGATACACGGAACACAGCTATGAGTCAGGTAAGAGCTGAAGTCAACACTCTTTATGTCCCTTTAAACTATTAATAAATACATAGCTTTTTTCTTCATGATTACACTTTATCCTCACTAAGATGCAACTGAATAGTCACACATTCCTAACCATCAGATCAAGTCTTTCAGCCACTTCTGGTAGTAAAGGTTAACTGAAAGTAAACAGACATGTGTAGGTACACAGCTTTATGTCATTTTAGTCCCTAAACTTAGATTAAATTGAGCAACGAATGCACCACTTAAGGTAACTTTGAAATAATTACTGTTTTCACTGAATTGAAAACTTGGAACTTAATCAGTTAAGGTGGTCTGGCAGCTAAATGTAAATTGCCACTAGAAGAAAATAATACCCAAAGCATCACGTTTTTCTATAAATATTTTGGCTGTTCAGTGTTTAGTGTATAATAAAAACAAAAAATAGCTAAGTGCCCAAAGAGACAAAATCAGTGACTAAAACCTAGCAAAAACAACAAGTGGAATCCTAAAGGGACTAAATATTAAATTTATCAGAAACACATTAAATTTCAAAACCATATTGAATGACATTAAGGATTATCTAAAAAATGAAGAGATGTACCATGATTCTGAATTAGATAGATTCAGTACTATAAAGATATAATTTTCCCCAAACTGTTCTAAATATAATTTTAATCAGACTCTAGCTGGTTCTGTAGAACCCAGTCAGTAAATTCAAATCTATAGGTTCCTAATTTAAAATTATATTACAAAGCTATAGTAATCAATACAGTATGGTACTGGTATTATAAACAGAATAGATGATTCAGAATAAATATAAATATATATGGTCAACTAATTTCTTTGTTTTGTTTTTATTAAGAGAGAGTGACAGTGGGGGGGCAGAAAATCATTTTTAGTTTTTTTTTATGTGGCCTTCATTGCCTGGACACTTCATTATGTTTACGGTGCTGGAGTTTGAACCTGGATCCTCAAGCATGCCAGGCAAGCACGCCAACCACTGAACCACTGCTCCAGCCCATGGTCAACTAATTTTTGACACCAAGAGGGCATCAGGCATTCAGAAACAGATATTCTCATCAATAAATGTTGCTAAGAAAACTAAATTTCTGGATACCAAAAAAAAAAATTAAATCAGACCCTTATCTTCTACCATACACAAAAATCTATTCAAAATGGGTTAAAACAACAACAACTTAAGTGTAAGTTAAAACTCCTAGAAGAGAACATAGAACATAGAGGAAAGACTCTCTGAGATTTGCCTTGGCAATGACTTTGTTTTTGTATATCAGACTAAAAATTCAGGCTACAAAAATTAAAATAAATAAATGGGAAGACATCAAACCAAAAAGTTTCTATGCAAAAAAATAGAAAAGCAACCTGTGGACTAGGAATAATTGTAAATCACATCTGATAAGGGTCAATATCCAACACTCATAAAGAACTATTGCATCACGAACCAGTAAAGCAAATAGTGTATTTAAAAATGATCTGAACAAACATTTCTCAATTAAAAAAAAAAGCATAGAAATAGCTAACAAGGCCTGGAGCAGTGGCTCGACAGTTATGGCACTTGGCTGGCATGCACGAGTACTCAAGTTCAAACCGCAGCACCATGTACACAACAAAGTGTCCAAGGAATGAAAAACTAAATAAAAATTGCTTCTCTCTCTCTCTCTTACTGTCCCCTCTTTCTTTAAAAAAAAAAAAAAGGCTAACAAGTATATGAAAAGGTATTTAGCATCACTAGTCACAAGGGAACTGCAAATTAAAACCACCATGAGATACCACCTTATATCAAAAAGACAAAAGATAATTAATGTTAGCCAGGGTGTGTGTGAAAAAAAGGGAACCTGAATACACTGTTGGTGGGAATGTAGATTGTTGGCACAGCCATATTGGAAAACAGTATGGACTTCCTAAAGAAATTAAATAGAACTACAATATGACCCAGCAGTCCCTCTTTTGGGTATTACCCAAAGGACATGAAGTTACCACTTTGTACAGATATCTGCACTTCCATATCGTCACAGCTTTATTCACAATAGTGAGGATATCTTCACTAACAGGTTCAAAAATAACCTGACTGCCTATTGATAGACAAATAAAGAGAATGTGATCTTACCATTCAGTCAAGTGCAATTATTTTTCTTTCTGAAACTGATATGTGTGTGTTTAAGAGCTCAAAGAATAAAGCAGGTTACTATAGGTGGAGCAGAAGAGTAGGGAACGCAGGTCAAAGAATACTATTTATAGGAAGAACAAGTCTAGCAATCTAATGCACAATGTGAGGAATAAAGTTAATGAAATTATGTCAGGGGTTTTTGTTAAATAAATTTTAGGGGTTTTGTCGCAAGGAAAAAGTATACATGTGGTATGATAAATATGTTAATCTGTGTTACTATACTAAACTAACCATTTTCTCCCCCCTGTGTATCCCATAGCATCATGTTATAAACCTCCAATATATATAATAAAAATTATTTTTAAAAATAAATAAAATGTATAGGAAAATTTAAGTAGATAGCATAGTTTGAAAAAGTAAAAACAAAAATAGGAAATGAAATTCACAATTCTAGTAAGAGTGTTATTATAAAGATAACTAATTGAAACCATGTGGGATTGGTACAGTAGAGAGACTGGACACATGTAAAAGGTGGTCCTTCAAAGCAATGAAGAAGAGTGTTTTCAGTGATGGTGATGGAATTATTGGATTTTTAATTCAAGAAAAGAAGAAAAACAGTGGATCCCTAAATCATACCAGATATACAAATCAATTCCAGATGGATCCTGGTTCTAAATGTGCATGGCAAAGCAGTAAAATTTTTAGAAATCACTTTAGGAAAATGTCAAAAATCTTTAGATTTTTAAGGATAAGGATTAAAAAAATAATCAAAAAGGAAAAGTTTGCTAAATTTTTACCATATTAAATTAATAACTTCTGTTCTTCTGAGTGAAGAAGCAAGCCACAGGATGGGAGAAATTTACAGCATAGCCAGGGTATATTAAGAACTATTATTAATCAATAAGGGAAAGAAATAACCCAGAGAAAAAATGGGCAAGAGATTTCAATAGGTACTTCACAAAGGAAAATAGCCAATGTCCAATAATAATAAGAAAATTTGCTCAATTTCGTGAGTATGTAGGAAAATGCAAATTGAAGCCAGACCATGCACCCTGAAATGGCTAAAATGAATGCTGACAGTGTCAGTTGTTACTGAAACTGTAGAGCATTGGATTCTCGTCCTCTGGCACTGGGAATGTAAATTTATACAACCACTTTAGAAAACAATAGGCATTTCCTGCCAAAGTTAAAAATACAACATAGGCAATGACCCACTATTCTGCTCTTACATGTACATAATTATGAGAAATGTGTGCATTTATACAGGAGTGTTTGTGGTATCATTTTCCATAATAGCTAAAAATAAGAAACAGCACAATTATGCATCAATAGTAAGTTGTGCTCATAAATGGAGTACTATTTACCAATGAAAATGAAAGCACTATAATTATGTGGAACAGTGTGGATAAATGTTACAAACATTGTTGAGCAAAAGAAGCTAGACACAAAAGAATATGAATGATGTGATTGCCTTCATGCAGTATGCAAGAAAATAAAAATAAAAACAAGGCAAAATTAAATAGTTGTGGGTTTTGTTTTGTATTATTGGAAATATACTTGGAAAATTAAAATGGTGTTTCCATTGTTGCTTTTAGAAGAAATGCTGGTTTTTGCACTGTATTTTCTTCACATTCATTTACTTGATGTTCAAGTACTCTTTGTAAGTGGATAATATAGGCTTATATCCTTAGAATAGCAAAACAATAAGTGGTAGTGTTTAGTAAAACATGACTAAGTGGTAAAACTATAAAGAAAAGAAAATAGGAGATTATCACATAAGAAAAGATAATGGTTGGCTTTTTAGGGAAGGAAGTGGTTGGGTAGCAGGATTGCCTCTGCAGGGCTGGCAAACCACAGAATCTCCTGACCTGGGCCTTCAGTTTGCGATAAATCACTGAGATACACATTTTAATTTGTGTACTTTTCAGTACGTATGTTACATTTCACAGTACATACAAGATTAAACACATACACACAAAGACAGCTGATACCAACAGAAAGTTAAAGATTTCTATACATTAGAAACTTCTGTCCTTTTGATTTCCAGCTGTGTGTTATTCCCAGACTCTTCTCAGTATGCTGCTCGTCAGCTCTCTGCATCCGTGGTAGCAGCTACATTTTATATGTACTCACATGTGCTGGAATCTCACAGTTGCAGAGCTGGAAGGAGCTGGATGCTTGATTCTTTCCATTGTGTTAGCCTGCAATAGAAAGCCTGTGCTCTTCTCACTCTCTTTACCTGCTTCTCAAGAATGTGTTTGAAGATTTCTTTCTCGTGTATTATCACTGTTTGAGAAAGTACATTTTCTTATACCTTTGGCTATCCCTTTATACAATAGCCAAGAAACCCATCTCAAATATACCCATTAAAGATTTTCCCTTTCAACATGAAATTATGTTTTATAAGGTTATTTTACAAGATTTTCCACGTTAGCTTAACTATTTCAAAAAATTTACGAAAGAATCCAAGATATAAAATCAGCAGAAACTGTAATTTCTTTTGGTGTCAGAAAACATTATAGGATCTCAGTTTTCAAAACCAGTGGCATGTCCTGGTTAAGAACACAGCATTGGAAGTCAGAAAAAAATCTAGGTTTGAATCAGCTTTTCCAAATTAAGCCTATGTGACCTAGGATAAATTATATAATGTGTCTATGTATTTCTTAAGGTGTCTTGGCCACAGCCAACTACATTTTAAGCCACAGGATTGGATACTTACATAACTCACCAAAATGGAACTAAGCACCAAATACTCAAGCTTCAGCTGGGACAAGAAAATCAGGGCCAACTCCAGGGACTTCAATGCAGTAGCCTTTGTATTCTTCCCAGGTTCTGTCATCAAACAAACCACCATAGCTTGTTTGAGCACCCAGCCCCCAGGAAACAGATGCTGTTTGATTAATTGTAGTCACTCTGTTATCAGGAGCATAATCTGTTGTCAGAAAAAAAAAGATAAAAATTACACTAGGCAAACCTACAATGCTTGGCCTCTCAGCTTCAGTCTCATCTATGAAATAGGCATATTCACTCATTTATGATAGGTTTAAGTATGTAAAGTACACAACATCTGAACATGTGGTGACTTTGGGGGCAGTAATGACAGTAGTGGATTTGTATAGACCTGTAGCTCTTTGTTGGAAGGTGTTCTTCAGATTCAGGACTTCAAGTGGGGTCTTCAGAGAATTAAAGGGCGTATTATCCCCTTTTGATTTTGAACTGGCTAAAGACGTAGTCAAATTCTCCATGTTCTTGTACGGTTTGAGTTCTCATTCCTCCAGAAACCTGGCTCGGTACCATCATTACTCTGTGACTTGGGGCTGATACCTTAGCTTGCAGTGTTTTGTGGTGTCCATTTCTTCCCCTGCATTCCGTCCTTCCAGCCATGTTCCCAACCAAGGTATTACCATTTTCTGTAGGCCTCACCATGTATATTGTGACTAGAAGAGACAAATTGAAGTACTACAGTGTTTTGGCATTAGTTAGGATACTTTCTTGTCCAAATTCAGAATCTCCTTTATATACCTTATTACATTGACCTCACTGCTTCAGTAAAAGTGAATTGTTTTTCCGTAGAAGAGACAAAGGCCATTTAACCTGATGTGATGGTTAATTTTGTGTGTCAGTTTGACTGGGCCATGGAATGTCTGTATAGTTAGACATTATTCTGGGTATGTCTGTGAAGGTGTTTTGGGATGAAAGTAATTTTATTTGGTAGACTGATATACCAGATTGTTCCCCCTAATGTAGGTGGCCCTCATCCAATCAGCTGAAGACCTGAATAGAGTAAAAAGGCTGACACTCCCTTACATAAGAAAAAATTCCTCCTACCTGACTGTCTTGAGCTGAGCAATTGGTCTTACCTGCTTTCAAATGTCAACTGAAACTTGGCTTTTCTTGAGCCTCAATCCTGCTGACTTTCAGAGCTTAACTTTATTAGCTGTCCTGAGTGTGAGACCTTTGGATTCAGAATAGGACGTCATTGCCTCTCCTGGGATTCTTGCTGACTACAGAACTTGAGACTTCTCAACCCCCTCTAATCACATGAACCAATTCCCTTATAATAAATCTTTTTCATAAGAGTCAGTCTCTCTTTCTCTCTGTCTCTCTTTCACACACACACACACACACACACACACACACACACACACACATCCCTTTTGGTTTTCATTTATTTGGATAACCTTGACTAATATACCTCATAAATTAAAAACAAAAAAATTTTTTCAGTATCTTAGTCTCAACCTAAAAGGAGAAGTAAAGGAGTCTTCAAAAATACAATCCTCTCAAAAATGTATTAAACCAGTGATAATTTAGCTTCCAAGATGGGATGATAGTTGGAAAAAGACCACTACCCACCAAGACTGCACTTAAGAAAATGGAGTTTTTCTGACAGCTAAGTGGTGATTACCATGCTCCAGGACTATGGTGGGTGGAGATTGAAGAAATGTTTGTTAAAGGGTACAAATTTTAACTTAAACATGAAGAATGAATTAAGTATATTGTACAATGTGTTGACTGTCATTAACAGTGTATTATATACGTGAAAATCTCAGAGGTACTGGAGTGCTCAGTGGTACAGTGTTTGTCTGGCATGCATAAAAGGACCCAGGTTCAAACCCCAGCACCATATATACAACTAAGTGTCAGAAAAACAAAAACTAGATGAAAAATAAATAAAACTTATTTTCTCTTTCTTTCTCTCTCTTTCTTAAAAAGAAAATAAAATCTCAAGAAAAGTAGATTTTAAGTGATCTTACCACACACACAATGATGTGCAGGTGTGAGGTAATACATATGTTAATCATCTTGATTCATCTGTACCACAGTGTATACACATTTCAAACCATCATGTTGTACGCCATATGTTATGGTTTAGATTTTAGGTGCCCCCCAGAACCTCATGTATGAGATAGTGAAAGATTTAGATGTGAAATGATTAGGTTGTGAGAGCCTTAACTCGATCTGTAAATTAATCCCCTAACAGGGATTAAATGAGTGGGAACTGTAGGCTGGTAGGGTGTGCCTGGAGGAGGTAGGTCACTGAGGGCTTATTGTATATCTGTCAAATGGAGTCTCTCTCTCTCTCTCTTCTTTCTCTCTCTCTCTCTCTCTCTCTGCTTCTTGATTCTCATGTCTTGAACTACTTTCTTCTACCACACCCTTCTGCCATGATGTATAGCCTCACCTCAAGACGGGAGGAATGGGGTTAACCTTCTGTAGACTGAGACCTTTGAATCTGTGAGTCCAAAAATAAGCCTTTCCTCCTAAAATTGTTCTTATCTGGTCTTTTTGGTTACAGCAGGAAAAAAAAAAAAGACTAAACTACATTGATATATAAAATTTTTATTTAGTTAATTTTTAAAATAGGTTTAAAAAGAAAATGGAACTCTTGATTATTTTGAAAATATCTATATATGTTTTAAGGTACAAAAATTAATTAAAGACCAGTTCTTAGTTTTCTTCTCAGACTTAACTATAATATAGTCTTAGCTTGGATCCTTTTTGCTCTTCTTTACTCATGGCTGTCTTTTCACTTCCTTTCTTTTTTTTTTTTTTTTTAAAGACAGAATCAGTTTTATTTAGTTTTTCATGTGGCTTTCATTGCTCAGACACTTCATTGGGTACATGGTGCTGGGGTTTGAACCCATGTATTCACGCATGCCAGGCAAGTGCCGAAACCACTCAGCCACTACTCCAGCCCCTTTTACTTCCTTTCTTAGAGTTGTATATTACTCCTGTGTTCTATGAAACATTTACCATAGTCCTGTCCATCTATCCACCCACCCCCACATCTATCCCTCAGTGATTGTACATTGAATATGAACAAAGCCATTGTTCTAGGGCTTATAAAAGTCCTTCAGGATTATTGAGAATGAATGGTGTTATACAAATGTCACATTGTTTCATAGCAGTTCTTAAAGCAATGAGATACAATGTCTGTCAAAGGATTTTAAATTCCATAGAGAAATTCAGGGCATAAATATAAGTCATTTTTATTATGTTATTTTCATATATGTTCCCTTACAATTTTAAATATTATTAAAACATTTATGTCTTTGTTTTGTTTCTCTCTCTCTCTTCTGTGGTGTGTGTGTGTATGCCAGCTTACTATATAAAATTAATAACTAGATTTCTTTGCTTCATTTTGTCATTTTGGCTGAATAAGTTTGTTACCATAAATACTGGCCAGATTAAAATTAAAATCTAAATCAATCTTTTTAGAATTCAATGTAGTGTTTATCTCTTAATTTTAAAAATTTGTACGTGTTCAATTCTTTAATCTGTATGTATACATTGATTTCCTGAGTTTTATAAAGATTTCAGTGAATTGTATTTACATATAATTCCCTAATCCATCTTTCTACCTTTGTTAAAGTGCATATTTTCAAGTCTTTTTAAATATATTTACTTAAAATTAATAGTGACAAAAATTAAGTCCATTTTCTTTCCCACAATAACAATTCCCAAGTCTCTACTATAATTATTAATAGAACTACTGTTGTATTCAGGTTAAATTCTAGCCAAGTTAAGCAATTTTAGTATCATCTTTGGCTTCTTATACTTTACTTACCACTCATCCCAACCCCCCCCCACAAACTGCCTTTTAACGTTTTACCTGTCTCTTCACCTGTTAACCACATCAGTTGTTCTAGATGTGTTGTTCAGTATCTGTTTCTAAATTTCTTCCTAATTGTTTCTAAATTTCTTCCTAATTGTAGTTTCTTCCTAATTGTTTTCTTTATTTCTGGTATTTCTCTATTCTAGTTAGTCCCACGCTTGTGGAGTTAAAATATGTAGACCTAGATTTTACTTCCTATTTCAATTCATTCTTGTTATTATCTTGGGAAGTTTATTTGAACTCTGAACCTCTTATCTTGAAAATAACTACCTCATGGGTGCTGTAATAATTAGATGATGTATTGTTTCTGGTCTGTACTTCTTTGATTTCTTGGTCCAAAAATCTTTCATGCCAGCTCAAGTGAAGTGGGAGATGCTTGTAAGTATACAGTGGACTCTTGTATATACTCAAAGTGAAAAACTAAAGAGTACCGATTATGGAATATGATCAGAAGCTGAGGCTGATCTTCCAATCTGTGTAATCTGTTTCTCTCTTTGCATTTCTGGTTCTTTATCTATGCCTATCCTGTACTCTTCTTGGTACTCACAATCTTCTCCTTTTAGTCTCCTTTATGATTTGGTCTCAAATTACCATCTCAAATCTGAATGTTCCTGTTCTTTTTCTAACACTAATTGGCTCAGTTTTACCATGTTTCCAAGAAGCAATCTGATTGGCCTATCTCATATTGTGATTGGCTGTACAAGTCATAGGCCCTGATGAGTAGTACCCATGGCTTATATTCTTTCTCTGGCCCTAACTTCTGAGGCAAATGGAGGGAGCACCAGTCATGGACAAGAAAGATTCCATTAGAAGAGGATATGGAGGGGCTGGTGCAGTGGCTCAGCAGCGCATGCCTGGCATGTGCAAAGTACACAGGTTCAAACCCCAGCACCCACTTGCACAATTAAGGGTCAGAGCAATGAAAGCCATGTGAAAAACTCAATAAAAATTGATTCTTTCTCTGACACACAGTCCTTCTCTCTTTAAAAAAAAAAAAAGTGAATATGGATAAACCAATAATGATCATTATCTCTAGAAATTTCATGTAGAGACATAGCACAGTGCTCAATTATACTTATTATTTTGGTTACCAAAATAAAGTAACCAAAGTTAAGTTTTGATTTTCTCTTTCCTTCCTGCTCTTAGTTAAACGCATTATACATATGAAAAGAACTATGTAAACAAATCTTGAACTCTTCTGTTGTGGGTTTGGTTTTATTTTTTGCAGAACTATAGATGTTCTAAGTATAAAACTATTATATAGAGAGAGTAAGATTTAGCCAATGAATACTTATGTTGATGTTGTAGGAAACTAGGATTCTCATAAAGAAGAAAGGAAATAAAAACATGAAATAAGGGGAGACAAGACCTTTTGGGAGGACAAAAATCACTTAATATGGTATTCTGGCTTAGGATGCATAACCTGACTCCAGCCATAAGCAAGCATCAAACAAACACAAATTAAGTAATATTTTATTAGAAAAGCAGCTGCCATGCATTCTTTGAAATATCCATTTTTTAAAAATGTGTTTGGTTGAGAAAAACTAATGCTAACTATTTATGCAAAGGGAGAAAATAATAAAACATAAATGGCATAGTGTTAAAATTAATGAATTTGGGTGAAAAATTAGTTACCTGTATTTTTCAACTTTTCCATAAATTTTTAAATTATTTCAAAATAAAAATATATTAAAATGTGTTAAGTTTTAAAATATATTCAGATTGATAGACTGTCATTTTTTTCTTTCAAGTTTCCTTTTTTATCTTATTAAATATTTTAGATATACAGAAAAGTACCGGACTTAACCTTTTTTAACCCAACTAATCTTAGTATTTTTCATATTTGTTTTAGACTTTTTAAAGTAATTCTGAACTTACAGACATAGTGTAAGTCCCTCATATACTCTCCAAATTCTTTTGTCTCCCTCCCCAAAAGCCCACAGTATACATAGTCAGTGTATTTCTTCCCTATGCACATTTTTAATCTTTCTACATGTGTTTGTATGCAGTCATTAAAAATGATATTAGTATTACTATACTACTTCATATAAATGGTATCATATGGTATAAATCCATTTTCACCTTGTTTTTTCCACTTAACATTATGCTTTTGACATTCTCCCATGTTTTGTATGTAGTATATATTTATTCATTTTAGAGGACATATAGTATTCATTGAATGCACATGGTACTTTTGTGTGTGGGGGGGGGTGGGTGGATTTGAGGTTCTTTCCACATATGTCCTATTCTAAACACTTAGAGAAAACATCCTTGTACCTTTCTCCTGTGCACATAAGCAAGAGATCTTATATAACCAGTACAGTTATCAAAATTTTAAAATTACCACAGTCAGAATTTAAATTTTCTCCTTTGCTCTAATAATAAATTTTATAGCAACTCTTTTTTTTTTCCCAATCCAGGATCTAATCCAAGATAAGAACATTTCTTTGTATGACATTTTGAGATTCTGTGAATAAATATTTTGTCTTTCATCAAACTTTCACCCATTAGTTTCAGTATGCATTAATGTTTTTCCAACTCCATCATTTCTTTTACACTTACACTTTTCATTCCACTATTTTTCTAAAAAAAAAAAAAAGAGCTTTTCTGTATTCTCCATTTACGTATTATGTCAATATAAACTCATGGAATATTATTTCATGAGTTATATTTTATGATTATTTTGATACACAAAATGAATATTTTTATTTCATTTTTTTATTTGACCAGTGGGCATTCATTCTAGCTGACTCTTGTGTTCTTTTGACATAGTTCCATTATTATTTGAGTAATTTCTTTTTTTCTGTTTTAACAAGATATCCTAGGTTCATATTATACTTTCCCTTCCTGAGTCCTGAAGTCACCAAGTTTTCTAAGAAGGTCTAGTTACCATAAAAAGAGAGTAGTAGTATTTAGAAATCAAGAGCTGAGTGCTAGAGCATTCATTGCCATTGCTTCTAGGTTTTCAAAGTGAACAGCATAAGGTCATACACTAATAGTCTAATTATAGATCCACACAGCAAGGTAAATTCTAATTTTCCCTTCTTTCTGTATTTGTAACTATGATCTCCAATAGTAAGAATATTTGCTTCTTTGCTACATTTTTTTATTTTAAATTCAGGTAAATACATCATTTAAAAATTAATACTTACTCTAAAACATTTTTATCAAAAAACAAAAGAAGATAAAATTACCTTTATTCTTACCCAAACAAAGCCAGTGCAGTTACACTTCTATTCCTTTTTATTCTCTGAGCATATGTGTCTATCAATATAAAAGTAATGAGTACTTATACTTTTATTTTTTATGAGGTTAAGAATTTAAATGCTAAGTGTAAAATTTTTTATATGTTAGGCATTTTTATCTTTGTGTAATGCTTTCAAGGGTATGCTTTTACAGAATCCTGCTATCTCAAACATTACTTGCTCTGATTTTGGGACTGAGCAATCTTGGGCATGTCATTTCTGAGTCTTAGTTTCCTTATCTGTAAGAGAAAAGTAATAAAATATAAAGTAATATACAAATAAATCACTAACAACAGACTTGGCATGGCTGGCAGTCACCAAATTATAAGCCTTTTGCAGCTTACTAAAGCAGTTATTTACATGTTTAGACAAGTAATGTAGTAATAAGTTTATTAGTATGCTGAATATATTATCCTTGCTTAGTGCACTTTTAAGGGCAGGAAAGGCTATATCTTATACTACTAAAGAATTTGTGGTAGACCTTTTTAAAATAAATGGGCAATTTGAAAACATACATATACATAGCATAATATTTTTAAGACAAAGGTAGTCATACGCACACTGTATATAAATGCATAGATTAGGAATCACAGCTTTATATGCACTAAAAAATTGATGAATACATGTATTATTTGCTGTCAGAATGTGCTTGGTCAGCCTGTTTTTAGCTTTTATGCTTGTAACAAGAAATGAAAACATTGGCTTTCCACAGTCAACTAAATATTTGTTTTGCTGCTACTTACTCATTACTGTAGACTAAATAATTTTTCTTGCCTTCAGCAGCATAAATATGGTTTTAGTCCAGGCTTTGAACACTTTGGCTTTAATTTTACTTCTGTGCATATAATGCCACATGTGTATTTGTATAATAATATTGTAAGTACTTTATCTTCTGTTGTATGGTAAAGGAGCTCATTGCGCTCAGGTATACAAAATTGATTCCAAAAAAAGATAATGGTATCTGCTAAAAATGAAAGGAGGAAAAAGCATGCTGGCATGGAACATAGAAATATAACTCTTCTAAAGAGAAAAGCAGACATTGGAACTTTTAAATGTTTAAAACAGGGCATCTTGTATGCTTTTCAATAAAAACTGGTGATAGCTGTGGTAAGAAGTTTCATCAGTATGATTATACTCCTAACTCAAAAAAAAATTTTTTTAATGGAGACAAGGGGATGGGGAGTTAATGAATCAAATAAATGTTACACCAGATCATGGCGCCATATGTATCTTTAAAAAGTAAAAATTATAAGGATTTATGAAATATATTTGTTTTCAATTTTTATAAAGGAATTAAAGAAAGAAGTTACCAGAAAATACTGATAGGGAACAAAGCATTTTATAACACTTTAACATTCCAACAGTGGTGGGCTGACTGTTACTACCATATGTAATGAAGTTTATTGCATTTCAAAGGCAAGGGTAGGGCTGGAGCAGTCTCAGCAGTTGGAGCACTTGCCTGGCATTTGCTAGGGCCTGGGTTCAAACCCCAGAACCACATACACAACCAAATGTCAGACAAACAAAGACCAAATGAAAAAAAAATAAATGAAGTTGATTCTCTTTCCCCTCCCTCCCTTTCTTTCTTTAAAAAAAAAGTCAAGGGTAACAAAACCTTTCTCAGTATACCCTTATGTCATGGTATATGATAATCACTTTACCTCATGGTGCATACCACTATTCTGTGAGTTTCTGACAAACATAGCACATCTTGATCATATTTCATTAATCCAACAAATACTTTTTCAATGTGTATCAAGTGCCAGGAACCCTTTTGGTCCCTATATATACAACAGGGAACCAAATAAAGACATCTGCCCTCGTGAACCTTGCATTGTATCTATATTTTCAAAGTTACTGCCACTTGTAGATTTCCTCTCATGGTCATAAAAGGTCCAGTGTATCACAGCTGCACAAAATAGCATCAAAGGAAAAGGGCTTTGTACTCTGGGCCTTTCTTTTTATGGAAAGGAAAATTTTCCCCAAGCCACCTAACAGACTCCCCTTTGCCAAAATAGTCTACTGAGAATGAACGTATGACCTTGACCCTTCACTAGGAAAGGGTGAAATTTCTTGACAATAAGCCACCAGAAGAAAACTCTTATTACCACAACTACAACTTACCTACACCTGTGCTATTTGGTTGCCTGCCTTCCTATAGTTATGGATGAGCAGAGTGTAGTTTTAGGCCAACTCCTGCACCTGTGTCTTACTACATCTTTCCCTCTCTTACCTACTTGTAGATACAGCATCACTCTGACAGTTCTTATCTTCCTTTCCTGCAACATCAAATTTCTGTCTTTACCACATTATTTACCATCAACATAAATTAAAACATGTAGTAATTTCCCCATTAAAATATCTTATGATCTCACATCTTCCTTTAACTAATGTCTTTAGCTTTGTTTTCCTTTTCAGAAAACCTCCTCAGAAGAATAGACATGCTTGCCATCTCCAGTACCTCTCCACTCCAACTTTTCTCTTACCCAGTTAGACTTCCATCCCCACAAATCAAATACTTGGTCCACTTCTTAAGTAATCTCTCACAAGCATTTTACACTATTGATCTTCCTCTTTGAATCACCGTCGTTACTTGGCTTGTAATTTCTTCTCTCTTATACTGTACCTCATGTAATTCTTTGACAAAGAATGTATTGTCGCGTTGGACCAGGGAAGCAACAAACAATCACCGCTGGTTTCTTCAAGAAGTCTCTCTTTACTCTTTCTATAGGCAGTTTATATAGAACCAAACCCACAGCTTTCTGCATACCTTTGAAGTTACAAGCAGGTTACAGTTTACCAGACCACCACCAATAGCCCAGAGAGGCGGTTCAAATTGAGATGAGTATCAGCCTTGAAGGAATGCGCACCTGGTTTTGGGCAAGGTCAGTCTACCAAGACAAGATAATCAATCCTCTCTGACAATAGACCTTTAAGTTGCCTTCCAGGAACTGACCTGCCTCAAGGCACATACGCAGCTCCATGGCCTGATGTTCCCTACAATGTATTTCAGTCCCATGAGTTTATATATCATCTATATATGCTAGTAATTCACAAAATGGTATTCACCTCTTCAGGCTTATTAAATTTAAATGTGTCCCAAATTAAGCACTGATCTTATCTTCCAAACCTATTTCTCCTGATATCATCCCTATATCAGTTAAGATTAGAATGATCTTTGACTCTGTTTTCTTTAACACTGTCCTCCCAGGCAGTTGACTTCCAACTAATCAGAGCCACAATCATCTTTCACATGAGATTAATACAGCTGTCTCCTAAATGATTTATACCAGCATCCTCTGAAAGTCTGTTCTCAACATAGCTAGGGTGGTCCTTTTAAATTTTAAGATAGATCTTGTCACTTGTTTTTAACCAGCTAATGGGTTTCATTAAACCCAAGGCCTCTACATCTATCCAGTAAGCTGCACATAATCTGTATGGTCTCCATTGCTCTTTATCTTTCTGATCTCATTTCCTTATGCTTGCCTCTTGTTCTAGGCATAGCAGCCTCTTTGCGTATCTGAGTACGTTTGACATGTTCCATGTCTTGGGGCCATTGCACATCTGTTACTTTCTCTATACTGCAATTCCTCCAGATACACGCATGACTCATTCCCTTATGTCTTGAGTCTTTTCTCAGATGTCACTATCTTGTTAAGACCTTCTTCGAGCGCCCTGGCTTGCACTTCCTAATTGCCTTCCCCTTCTTTATTCTTCTATATGTTATTTTATCACTTTGTGACATACTATGCATTATGTATTTATTGGTTTTTTCCCCTCCCCCCATAATTTTTGTCATTTTATTGTTATTTTTGTAACACCTATAATAATACTTGATGTTCTCCAAAGCTAAATGTTGGGAAATGAGGAAGTTGAATAATGAATAATGAGTTAATATGGTTTTAAACAGTCATCATTTGTCCTTTGAGGGCTTGGGAGTGTAGCTCAGATGTAGAATGATTGCCTAGAATGCACAAAGCCCTAGGTTCAATCCTGAATGCTGGGGGTGGGATAGTAGGAAAGACTCCTAATTTATCATTTGATACTGAGCATTCAGATACCTAAAACAAATATGATTTTGTTAGCAAAGAAAGGAGGTAGGAGAATTATTACTTGGATAGTTAACTGTGTCTAATGCAAGCCTGTACTTGTGGAAAAACTTATAATTTTTGCCCCAACCCTACCCATTTATCTCTGACAAGAAACCATGAGGAAGGTAGGACAAGTAGGAGTTTGCACAAGGAAACTATAACTCCCATAAGTTCATTGATTTCTCTCTAAGTGCATCAGCGTAGCTGATAGGACCTGGATTGCCAGATAGTAGAAACTGAAGCCCTCTTTCCTCAATGGTAATAGTCAATATTTGTATTGACTATTTACAAAATATAGTATTTTGTAAAATGTGCTATAATCCTTCATGTTAGCCAAAAGAGCAACCCTTTACCTCCAGGAAAGTGATGTGAATCATTCTTTAGTGCTGCATATTTAAGATTTTGATTTTTTTCTTGGGTCAAGGTTTTTTGTAATAATTGATACTCATATTTACTATGTGATATTTGCCTATATGTACTTTTTACACAGTGAAGTGCCGTATGTATTGCTTTGCCATCAGATTCCTCCATATTTTACCCACATCATCCCCTTCTTTTCTCAAACAGAAGTTACCTCCTTCAACAACAGCTAAAATACTCAAACTGTCTTGCTCACCCACTTCCAGACACATTTGATTTTTCTTACAATACCTCAGAATTTTTTTTATTAGTTCGACATAGTCTTACATATTGGAGGGAATTGTTGTTACATATTCATGCATCCATGGATATTAAAATAGTAAGATAGTAAGTTAAGGTCAATCCTAGACCAGTATCTACCCACTTTATCCATTCCCCAAATTCATGTCTCCTCTGTAATCCCACCATACTATATAGTTTGAAATGAACATATACATGCATAATAATTATTGACATTTCTGAGTTTCTCTGTCTGCCTGTGTATAGACAGGCTTCTAATGAGAGTTGAGTATTCCCCTTTGTAATTGATAAACCCTCCTGTCCCTCACTTCCCTCCCTGACTCCCTGCCTTCTCCCCTCACCTTCATAGGTATGGTTTCCCCAGCTTATGTGAATTTTCAACTGTGGTGAGTTTATTACTTAAACTCAGCTATCATCCTGTCTTAGGTTTTACACTAGCTTCCACATAAGAGAGAAAACATTTGGCCCTTAAGTCTCTGAGTTTGGGATATTTCACTCAGCATAATTTTTCCCATTTCCATCCATTTGACTGCAAATGCCATGATATCATTCTCTCTAATAACAGAGTAGAATTCCATTGTATATATATACCACAGTTTTTGAAGCCATTCATCCAGCAAGACACATCTGGGTTGGTTCCATAGTTTAGCTGTTGTAAATTGAACTGCTTATAAACATTGAGGTAGCTGTATCTCTATAGTATGCCAATTCTAACTCTTTTGGGAAAATAACCAGGAGAGGGATAGCTGGGTTGTAAAGTGGTTCCATCCCTAGTTTTTTGAGGCATCTCCGTAAGTTGGTAGTCCCACCAGCAGTGTGTTAGTGTTCCTTTCTCCCCACAACCCCTCCAGCATCTGTTATTGTTTGTATTCTTCGTTTTTGCCACTCTGACTAGAGTGAGGTAGAATCTGAATGAAGTTTTGATTTGTATTTCTCTGATTGCTAGCAGTGTAGAATATTTTCTCATATGTTTATTGGCTTTCTGGACTTCCTCTGTTGAGAAGTTTCTGTTTTGTTCCCTAGCCCATTTATTGATTGGATTATTTGTGGTTTTAGTGTTCAGATTTTTGAGTTCTTTGTATATTCTGGGTATTAGTCCCCTATCGGAGGCATAGCATGCAATGATTTTCTTCCATTCTGTGGGTTCTCTCTTGATACTCTTGACTAAATCATTAGCTGAGCAGATGCTTTTCAGTTTAATCATGTCCCACTCATTGATTTTTGGCTTTAATTCTTGAGCTATGCAAGTCTTTTTGAGGAAGGAAGTGCCTACATCAATGTCATGGAGTGTTGATCCTATTTTTTCTTTTAGCAGTTGTATAGTTGCTGGTTTAATTTCCAATTCTTTGATCCATTTCAATTTGATTTTTATGCAGGGTGAAAGATAAGGATCTAATTTCAGTTCCCTGAATATGGCTGACCAGTTCATCCAGCACCATTTGTTGAACAGGCTGTCTTTCCTCCACTTTATAGTTTTGTCCCCTTTGTCAAATATCAGATGGATAAAGACTTGTAGATTTATCTCAGTATCTTCTATTCTGTTCCATTAGTATTCATGTCTGTTTTGATACCAATACCATGCTGTTTTGTTACTATAGCCCTATAGTATAATTTCAGGTCAGGTATTGTGAACACCTCCTGTTTCCTCTTTCTTGCTGAGTAATGTTTTGGCTATTCTGGGTTTCCTGTTGTTCCAAATGAATTTGAGAATTGCTTTCTCTGTATCTATGAAGAATGTCATTGGTATTTTGATGGGGATTGCATTGAATCTGTACAGGACTTTGAGCAGAATGGCCATTTTAATTATATTGAGTCTACCTAACCAAGAACACGGAATGTTTTTCCATCTTCTCAGGTCTTCTTTGATTTCTTTTTTTTTTTAATATTTAATAGTTTTCATTGTAGAGGTACTTTATATCCTCTGTTAGATTAATGCCCAAGTATTTTATTCTTTTTGAGGTTATTGTGAATGGGACAGATTTCCAGATTTCATTGTCAGCAGAATAGCTGCTGGAATACACAGGAGCTATTGATTTACGAGTGTGGATCTTGTAACCAGCCATTTTGCTAAATTCATTGATGAGCTCTAAAAGTCTTCTGTTACAGCTTTTTGGGTCTGCTATGTATAGAATCATGTCAATAGCAAATAGAGATAGCTTGACTTCCTCCATTCCTATTACAATTTCTTTGATTTCCTTCTCATCTGATAGCTCTGGCTAGGGTTTCAAGGACTCTATTGAGTAAGAAGCACTTTGTAATTTTTAATAATTTTATTTCTAACATAGAGAAAAAGATATTTGTACACTCATATAGAAGAAATTATTTAAAGTAATTAAGTATGCTGAGATACTAGCACATTAGCTAAACATAAAGCATAAATGTGTATATAGTATGTAAAGCATATAATAAAATATCTAATATTTTAAAACTATACAGAATGTAATTTATTTCCTGTTTTATATTTCAAAATGTGTTTCTGCATTTTGTGGCTTCTTTCAGTGGATATCAGGGATATCAGTTATCATTGCATTGTGGGTGAACAGATGTTCAGAGGCACAAAACTTGTGGAGAAGAGTAATGAACATTCAGGTTCACTATTTGGAGAAAGTAGTGACTGTCCTGGTCACTTACATCAGATTAGAGGAAAAAGGGTATGAAAGCAGATATGGGGTTATTGGTCTGGGACTTGAGAATGAATAGTTTTAGTAAGAAAGAGGTTTATTAATGAAACTACTGTTTGAATTTGCCCTTGGTATTAGCTTAATAAAACTGTCTCAAGTTTTACTTCTTTTCTGCAATTAGACAAGCAATTTGATTTCTGTCTGCTTTTTATATTGGCATCATAGGTTGAATGTGGTTTTTGATTGGCAGAATAAGTAGTCAGCCCTCTCAACAGACAAGGACTTACTATTTTTGTCCTCACTGTTCTTTTGCTTAATCTGCCTAATGCAAAAAGGACTGAACACAATTTTACATCAACTAGAATTCAGCTAGCTCAATTGCTAGTACATATATCTAGGGAACCATTTATTTTTTCTTTTAAACTATTTTTCATGTAAGTGTTTGAATGCCTTCTTATATCCATTGGCTATTTATTTGACTTTCTTAGATCCTTCAATTTTTAAAAACTAAAAACATTTCTTGTATCAGCAACCTGTGATAGATAGTCCATTCCAACCATGTTTCTATGTATCATCTTACCGCTACTTCCTAAAAAGGAAACATTCCCTCCAGCCAGCAACTGTTCTACCTTATTTCTCATCAGTAGGATTGGCACCAGTTCAAGTTCTGTCAACACTGTTCCATCAGATAAATAGCTGTTGGTTACATAAAGGATGAGAGGGAGTGGTGTATATGCACACCATGCAAGCACCAATGAACAGGCCAACAGCTTTCTCATTGCTTCCACATTAGCCTGCATGCCTGTGCTCTTGCTTGAAATCTGGTCTAATTTAACTGTATATTAGTGCTGGTGGTGACACTAGCCCACACAAGTATCTGCATGTGTCTGACACTTGAGTCAGACAGCCATTTGGATAAAAATGTATGTGTTCTGGTATTCATTGACAAAAATGGTTAATAATTAAGCTTTTGTACATTATCTTTATATAAACATTATTTTTAAGAAGTTAAAAGCCTAACCTGGGACTGAAGCAGTGGCTCAGTGGTATCATACTTGCCTGGCATGAATGAGGACCCGAGTCCAAACCCCAGCATCATGTAGACAATTGAGTTTTGGAGCTACAAAGAACAGATGAAAACCTAAATAAAGTTGATCTGTCTTTCTCTTTCTCTTTCTCTCTCTCTCTCTGTCTCTCTTTCAAAAAAAAAAAAAAGCCTAATCAGAATAAAGGAGAATGTCTGCAGTCTGTTATCATTTGTACTGTTTCACGAGTTATTAGCAGAACTGAATAAGCTTCACTTTTAGAAAATGTTATATAGCATGTTGAGTTTCAGTTCATATAGTACAGTGGTGATCTTCTAGAAAACACAAATAACAGAAGTGCTCCCTATAAGCTTCCTCTCATTGTAGAAAGAAAGCTAACATTACATATATATATGTGTATATATATATACATATATATATATATATATATATATGTAGTTTTAATTCAGGAAAGGACTTTGGAGTCTTATAAGACATATTCCTATGTCCAAAAGGATAATGGTTATTCTGAACATTATCAGTCAGCCACACTGAATCATTTTCTGTGCTATACAATCAGTTTAGTTGTTTCAAATCAGAAAAAAAAAATTAGTCAAAACCTTCCTTCTTTGTACCTTCTGCATTTATTATGCTGCTTGCCAGTTCTGCTAAGTACTCATGAATACACAGAGAGTTCCTAGTCAGATACACCATCTTGATTACTTGCTTCATGTTTTTCTTGCTGCTTGGGACCATTTGTGAGCTTTTAAGAAGCATTTTATGCCATTAGCTTAAGGCTTAAGTTAGAACCAGGCCCAGTCTCTAGGTTAGTGGATAGAGCAGGGTTTTTTTTTAACTCAAATGTGGTAATTCGTTGGTGGGTCATGAAATTAATACTATATTTCAATCATCATTTTTTACTTAATGAGATGACACAAACCAAAAAATACCAAAGTAACATCACATATAATAAGCCTAAATTGGTTTTTGTGAAATTTTGATTTTTT
>PVKS010008870.1:0-66471 GCA_004027875.1 Aplodontia rufa
TATTATAAAAACTGTATTTCAGAGTATGTAGCCACAAAGGTATCCTGGTCAGAAATAACACAGCTATCTGTGCAAAATTAATACTTTTCATAAAGGTAGAAGTCCCATTCTTTCAGATGATTTCCTTATGGTCCAAACCCCTGGCTTTTTTAAAGTTAGTTTTACTTGTATTCAATATCTGATTTTTATTTTATTTTTTTATAGAGAGAGGAACAGTGAGAGAGAGAGAGAGAGAGAGAATAAATTTTTGTTTAGTTTTTCATGTGGCTTTCATTGTTCAGATACTCAGTTTTGTATGTGGTGCTGGGATTTGAACTCATTTACTCGCGCATGCTGGGCAAGCACCTTAACCGCAGAGCCACGGCTCCAGCCCCTCAGTATCTGATTTTAAATCTCACTAGCTTTGTGACCTGAAGCAGACTCTTAAGTGTGAGAATCAGTTTTCTGATTTTTAAAATTGTATAATTCATGACTTTTTTTTATTATATATTAGCTGTGGTCATATCTTTCTTCCTAGGCTGATAACTGGGTAAAGTTATCATCCTAAATATGAACATGACTAATGGCAATAAGGGCTAGTTTTCCTCTCTCCTTCCCTGCTGAAATTTTTCTCCATGTTTAATCAATGTTCTCTGAATTTCTTGTACTATTCAGTCTCCATTTGCAAAGTATCTTCTTTTAAGTTCCACACCATTCTCATCTTTCTTGCGGCAAATTCTTTGATCAAATGTGAAGAATTTCTGCTGATTACTCTTAGAAATTGCATTGATTTTTCAGGATGTATATATGCCAAAATCTATGGATAATTTGACATTAGCAGAGAAAGCTCACCTTTCTTCCCTTCTGCCACAATTTTCTTCAATGACTACTCAAAGCATTACTCTGTCTTATTATTTTAATCATTTCTCTGTCAATCTTTGATGCTCTTCTGAACAAGCAACAACTCTGGTCTAATAGAACCCTTAAGAAATCACTGGGCAATGGGCTGGAGATAGCTCTTCTGTGTCACAGCTCTACCCTCATCAACTGGCTGCATTAGTTTCTCAGTTGCTCAAAGATGAAATATCGCTGTCCTCAGTCCACATTCACTCCTACTCTTCTATCTATGCCCTTCAGCTATATCTCCACCTCTCCAATTGAAATCTTCCCAAACTCGGAGAAGACTAAGGTTCAGAGTTGGGCTCAGCATTCCAGAACTTCTCACTATGAGCTGAGCAAGAAGGAAAATTTATCTCATTGTCAAAGACCACATTGTATTAGTCAGCTTTTACAATGCTGTGACTAAAAGATCTGACAAGAACAATTTTAGGAGGAAAAGTTTATTTGGGGCTCATGGTTTCAGAAGCCCCTGTCCATAGAAGGCGAGCTCCATTCCTCAGTGCTCAAGTGAGGCTGAACATCATGGTGGAAGAGTGAGGCAGAGGGAAGTGGGTTGAGGCATGGCTCCAGGCAGCATAGAAAGAGAGAAACTCCACATCAGACACAAAATATATACCCCAAAGTCACACCTCTAATAATCCACCCCTCCAGGCACACCCTGCCAGTTATCAGTTAATCCCTATCAGGGGATTAACTCACTGATTGAATGAAGGCTCTTATAACCCAACCATTTCACCTCAGCCTTCCTGGATTATCTCACATGAGATGGGGGGGACACCTTTCATCCAAACCATTTGAAAATATCAATATGTCCTTCCTTTTTTCCATGTTTTTTAATTGATGCATTATAGTTGTACATAATAAAGAGATTCGTTGTTATGTTTTCATACATACACACAATAGAGCATGATATAAACATAATTTGGCCAATATCATTCCCTGGTCTTTCCTCTGTCTCTCCGCACTCCCTCCTCTGGTCCCTTTCCTCTGCTCTATTGATTTCTCTTTGATTTTCAACAAGAATGAAATCATGTATTTGCAGGAAAATTGATGAACTTGAGAACATTTTGTTAAGCAAAATAAGCCAAACTCAGAAAGTCAAGAGGCATGTTTTTTCCCATATACAAAAGCTAGAAAGGAAAATGGAAAAGAAAGTGGGGAGGGATCTCATTAATGTCCTTGCTTTTGAAATACCATAAATTGTCCAGAATTAGTCTGAAAAGATACATCAAAATTTTTCTGCTGGCTATATTTCTCTAATTATTCATCATCAATTGCTTAGCTTCTGGAAAATAAGTGTAAAATTGTTTCTTTGGGGACTCATGTGTTTACAAATGCAGACAATGCAAAAGCTCCATGGACTCTGTCAAAAAGCAACTGCTGGGTACAGACACTGCACAGAGATCATCTCTGGAATTCAAAGCCCATCCCTGCAAGATGGCTAGCACTGTGCCATTTTGCAGTCTCAAAGAAACTGTGAGGGATTCAACCCCATGCAGATGGGGCTTTGAAGATCTGGGGTTCCTTCAGGACTGTTCAGATTCCAGTGTGCTCCATGGGTTTCCACTGAACTATCTTGCTTTGTACTGTACTGAGACTGTGACTTTTCTAAGAAGGCAGCCCAGAGGATTGTCCTGGCTGAAGTCCATCACTGGCCTCTGAATCTAGGCTTCCACATTAGCCATGTGAACCAAGGCAAGCATCCCAAACATTCCGTGCCTCCTTTTGTCACAACCACATACATTGTGCTTATTCATAGGTTTGTTGTGGGAATCAGATGAAACTGTATTCATAAAGTACAGTCATTGTGGTATTTCCATCAACAATGGATCATGTATATGGTGGTAGCCCCCTAAGATTATAATGGAACTATAACCTTGTAACTACAACTATATAATAGGAATATAATAGTCCTATTCCTGGTGATGTTGTAGCCTTTCAAACATCACACCACAACACATTATGTACATGATGATGGTGATGCTGGCATAAGCAAGCCTACTGTGTTACCAGTGGTATAAAGATTACGTACAATTATATATAGTCTGTGATAATTGATAATAATCGATATCACTTGTTAACATTTATTATATGTTTTGTTGTTAGATTATAATCCTTATACTTGCAAAAAACAGTTTACTATAAAATATTATGCCATGTTACACTGTCAACAAGCTCATACATTTTATGCTTACCCTGTCTCTTGATCACATCAGGAGGCCACACTGAATGATTGACCTGGACCACCTAGAATGTGTAAGGGCACTCTATGATGCTCATGCAAAGACGGAATCATCTAATAATGGATTTCTCAGAATTTATCACTATTGTTGAACAGTGCAGGGCTGTATCTAATATAGTGCCTGGTACATAAGAAATGTAGTCCATGGCAGTGTCATAGTATGAAATAACACAGCAGAAAATAAAATGTTACAACTTGTGACAAAATCAGGGCAAAAATTTGAGGACAGAGAAGCCACTGACTGTTTGATTGTAAGGCTCCTGTTTCTAATTATCCATCTCATTTCTCTCCCTTGCTGGAGGCAGGAAAGCTGCCATGCTGCTTTAGTGGCCAAGAACATCCCAATAAATCAAACTCACTGCATATCTTTGTACCTCCTGGGAAAGTCATACATCTGCTCATGGCCAGTAGGTAGAAGGGAAAGGTAGTGGTCATTGTCAGAATGTGTCCTTGGCAGAGCAGATTTGAGCTTACAGTCATCCTGGCAATGCTGAGTTCCTTCTAATTTGGGACCATTCATCCCAGTTTTGCTCAAACTCAACTTTTCAACATCCAAGTGATACTGCAAAGAGGCAAAAGTAATTGCTTTTGTTAAAAGTACTTTCTAGAAATCTGAAAGTGATACTTCAAAGCTATTGTCACTTCTTTGGGGATGGCTACAAATAAACACACTCACAATGGCTTTTTAAAAGTCCCTTTGGGCCACATGAAGGGAGCAGGGCTCTTGTGTGCATTTCAACATCTGTTGATGTATTTGAATTGCTGTCAAATCTTGCATGATGAAGAGTTCAAGAGAGCATTGCATGATCTCAGACCTAAATTGGACAAGTGATGCTGCATATGAAAATCGTCTTATTCTGGAACCTAGCAGTATGAACAAAGAATGAGTTATAATGAAAAGAAGAGGAAAGGAGAGACTCCCTGAAGAAACAAACTTAAGTTGCATAGTTGGTGCCCTGCAAGTCAATGATGATTGTGCAAATGTCCTCAAAACTCAGCATGGTGCATCCCTGTGTGGCTTGGCAATTTGTGTTCCATGGTTCCATGAAGACCTTTGGAGAGAGATGAGGAAGGCCTGGCATTGGCTTGGGAAAAGTAAAGAAAGGGATGCTAGTGATCTTTCACACCCTCTTCAATGTATAAGAAAAACAACCGCAGAACCCACAGTTTAGCCCACAGGGATCCCATGCTGTTGATTGCTTCAAGGGAGAAAGCCAGGGGACAAATGGGAAGAAGGACTTCCCATTTCTCTTATGCAAACTGGGAACAAGGGCAGATTGGTGTTATCTGTAGAAAACTACTTTATTGCATGCACACCAGGAGTCACAAGCAGTACATGGAAATTTTGCAAATCAGATATAACAGAGAAACATATGCAGAATATCCAAGAAAGACCTTGTCAAATCCTTACACTGGGCTCACTCACTTTCAAATTAGTTCATCTGTGCTGTCAGAAGGAAAGCAGTTGTGGCAGCAAGGCAAGTAGGTGAAGGCAGGAACAAACTCTTGGGCCAGATGGAGGCTATAGGTGCAGTCTCTTACCCAGGAAGTGGGTCACAAGGTTATTGAGATATGTATTTTGCTGTGTTGTGATTCTTGCAAATGTAAGTAAATTAGAATTTTAATTACAATTAGTGTTACTAAGTTTTGGCAGCACTAACTCCATTTTGTGCTTTCTCTTGTAACAGAAGCTATAATCCACTCAAGTGGCTGGCTGACAGTCACCTTAGCAACTGTAAGCCAATATACAAATGAGAGAGTTGATGTTGGGGACCTTTCCCTCCAAAACTGACATCTGGGAAATGAGGTAATATACTTTCTAAGACTGGATACCAGTGCTTAGACCATCACATCTTTCATGACTCCACTCTCCAGCACAGTTCACCCTGAAAGGCACAGCTACTGGAGATCCTGTATCATCCCTAAAGAAAAGGGGGACAGTAAATCAGCATGTCCCTGCATGCCCCTTCTCTTCCCCAAAACCTAACCAAGTTAAAGGAACAATGGGAGCAAGCCTGCATTAGAATGTCCAGATACATTTTATCTTGAGAGACACTGGCTTTTTCTTATGCTCGCTGGGAAATTCAGCAAGTTAGCTTTATATGTAGAAAGCTGTTTTCTTGTGTGTTCACCTGGACAATTGCTCCTTGGGATGCTCATCCCAAAAAGCAAGCTGGTGGTGCTATGATGTCATGGTTTCTGCAGCCTACCTGTGGAAGGTGGGCATGGAAGAGAGGGCATTATCGAAAAAGATATGTGTCACTTATCTAGTCTGCCACAACTGGACAAAACGTCATAAGGGAGAAGAGTTGCTGCTTGGCAAAGCATTGTGAGGGATGGAGGTTCCATATCTCAGCCTGACACCATGGGACTCTTCTTGTAGCAGTCACTGAGCTCTTGTGAGATTTCCCCAATAAACCATGTGTCTCCCATGCTGTCTACGGGCACTTTGTCTTTTCTGCAGCCTACCCAGTTTCCCTGGCACTACTGGGCTGTGGATATGACAGGTACTAAAGTAAGTAGTCCCTTACTTCATCATTGGCAGCTCATTGGCATTCCAGACCCATTCGAGTGACACATAAAAGGAACTGGTTTCTTAGACAGTTGAACAATTTCTTCAGTGGATGTACAACATCTAGCTCATTACTAGCACTCTGTTCTTGAGTAATCTTTTACTTTTTTGCCTATATTTTCATACATTCCTTTTGCTTGTTTGTATTTATTCTTTTGTGAGCATTGCAATGAACTGAGTTATTTGCAATGATCTCTACTTCATGGGGCATGTAATTTGATTAAAGGATAAAGGGCCTGGCCCAGTTGAAGGAAACATAATCCTCAAGGTTAGATTGCCACCAGGTGTTAGGCAACTGGGGCACCCTGGCTGGTCCAGTGTGATAGGAGCCAAATTGGGTTATTATCAACTGGTGGACTCCAGGATGCCTTGGAGTAGGATGTGCTCCCTTGACAGCAGGTATTTAAAGAAGAGAGGAAAGATCCTGGGATTGCCCATCACAGCTGTCTAGGTGCTCTGCATCCAGTCCTCTCCACCCTTGAGATAGCAGGTCCTGAACACAAAGGGCACATTGCCTCACAGGGCAAGTGAAGCAATACCTTCATTATGAGAAGGAAGTCCAAGGGAACCCATACACGCCAGACTGGCACAAATACAAGTTCTGGACAGAACTGTCTACTTTCAGCATAATAATATTTATGCCGCAATCAATACCTAAAAAGATGAGAGGGAAAAGGAAGAATGGGAATGTGGAAAAAAGAAAAGGTGAAAGGAAATTGGCAAGGATGAGAAAGATGTCTCTGGATTAGAGTGATGGTCAGTGAGTTGGTGATGAGAAGAATTCACCAAGACAAACAGTAGCAGTTAAGAGAGTTTATTGAAGGAAGATGTGATGCACCCTTGCAGTAGGGACATGACAAAGATATCTGCCAGCTGACTCAGAGATGGGTCTGGTCTTACATGTGCTTCTGAGAGTTTTTTAATTTATTTGTACCAGGGATGGAACCCAGGGGCACTTAACCACTGTATTAAAAGTACATGGGGACTAGAAAAATACAAATAGAATCAATATATTACTGAATAAAGAGAAAAAGAGCCTAGGGGGAAAAGAACAGTTTAAAAATAAATTACAGAGTTAAAAAATGGTTTAGAGTTATCACTGGAGAAGTTCCCAGAAAAGAGGACTTAGATTCATGGGGTACTTGGTATAAGTGGCGGAAAATAATTTAAGCATGCCCTAGTCAGAGACGCAGCAGATTTATTTTAAAAAGCACACACACTTTCAAGGGAGAATACTGGCTAACCTGAGAGTAAGAAGCTTTGGTGGTAAAGCAAGGAATATCCATACAAGGAAGAATGCAGGCTAGCTCTAGAGGGAGGGGTAGTAACCCCTTGGCACAGTTGTTGATATTCATAGAAGGAAAGTATCGGTGGTGCTGGTTTTGTGGTTGTCGGGTTCATGTCCTCTCAGAATCATTGGAGTCAAAGAATGAAACCAAGGGATTCTGAGGCCAGCATAGTAGGCAGAATTTATTTTAAGAAAATAATAGAAAATAAAGGACAGGGAAAAGAGCAGACTTCCCCCAGAGTGGGAGAAAGGGACAGAGCCGAACAGACAGTTAGGTTTGCCCTTTTTACAGGATATTCTCCCTTCAATTGATCATCCTCTCCCTTCCCCCAAAACCTAGGACCTGGGTGTGGTCCAGCCCAGGCATCAATGGAAAGAATGTGGTACGTGGCTTAGCAGAAAGGAGTGTCTGCATCTGGACCCACCCTGTCAGACCCTTCTCACTAGCATTGGGGGATAGCAAATTGATCTTAAAAGAAAAAGAACCTGTTTTCCCTTGCTTGACATTCTAACCAGCCGACTGCCTAACTTTTTCCTCCCCTCTTAGCTAGAGGTGGAGTCTGCACAGAATTACACTATTTTGTGCCAGGCTTTCCTGTGCTTGCGTATTGCCCACACCATGTTACTTTTTGTGGCCATTGGCTGGTTGGCTCAGCATTTCAAAGGTTCATGGGTGTTTCGTGCACTCCAGTTCACCTAAAGGGAGCTGTCTCTCCTGAGCCTTGCTGTCTTTTTTTCCCTTATTCTCAGATTCTTGTGTCAGAATGGTCACCATGAATACCAAGTAAGAAACAAGTTGTTAATTAAAGCAGTTAAAGGGAAGACAATACATTATGGGAGAACAAATAGGTAATCTATTGCTAAGATAATTACTGTCTTTTTAATAAAGAATTTCCCAAAATGAAGCAAATTTATTCAAATATACAATCAAATGGAATTTTACAGAAATAGAGATGTATACAATGCAGACATCCTTAGTGTCAGAAAAATTGATATAACAAGACCAACACTGATGCTTATTCTATTCATGTTAGTGCGTTTTAATGAAAAAAGAAGGAAAAGAAAATTCTTTGTATCACCAGCAGATTAAGCAAGTTCCTTAGATAGAAAGAAATAATTAGCCTCATATTTCTTCTGAGCAGCACAGAATACCAGGAAAGTTCTGAGGGAAAGAAAATGGAGCACAAGGTGTTCACAGGCCACTGCACAGGACACTCAGGGACACACCCACAGTTTAGTCAATTTTATAAGTAAAAAAGTGTCTAGCCCAAGGGAAACAGGATTCACTTCTCATATGCAAATTCCACTACACGATTAAAGGGAAAAAATGGAAAAGAAATGATTATGATACAAATATCACATGAATACCTGTCAAATACTTTTTAACTTAAAATTAATGAGAGAACTTATATTAAAATCCATTCAAAAGAGAATTTTTAAAACCACAGATACACCAGAATGAGAAATTCTGAGATCAATGTTACAAATAGATGCAAAACAGCTTTATCCAAAGGGCAACTGCCAGATGCAATTAATTTGCATTTCTATAGATAAGTACATTTGCATATCATTAGTTTTCTTCAATTTAACAAGTTGTGAACTAGCTCAAAGACTAGGAAAGACTGCGATTACCCAGATGGTGAGCTGGTGAGCGAGAGACAGGATATTTACAAACTAATTTGTCTATTTTAGTCTTCTCATAGTTTTTCCTGACAATTTTAAAAGTTCTATGAAACACAAATAAAAGCAACAGAAAAATTATACATGCATTACTTTCCTTAATTTTAACCCAAAATACTTGATAACTCCTAAGGTATACAAATAAGGTAAATATATTTTACTTTATTTTCTAAAGGTACTGATAGATATGGAAAATTATCAGAAGCCACCCAGACAGGCAGCAAATCCCCTCCTCCCCCTACAGACTCAGGCCCTTATCTGAAACTATTAGCTCTGGGGCCCTTATCAGAGGATCTCCATCTACTGAAAAAAACAGTTTAGGGGCTGGAGCCATGGCTCAGCGGTTTCGGTGCTTGCCTGGCAAGCACGAGGACCCGGGTTCAAACCCCAGCACCACATACTCAACTGAGTGTTGGAGCAACTAAGGCCATGTGAAAAACTAAATAAAGCTGTTTCTCTCTTTCTGTCTCTCTCACTGTCCCTCTCCCTTAAAAAAAAAAAAACAGTTTAACCAGAAAACTCCCACTTTGGCCCCGTCCTCCCTCATTCCCTCCATATCTATCCCAGTCTGTAAGCTGCAGGTGAAGCACAAAAAGTTAGGCAGTTCAGTGTAGGCAGAGCAATGTGGGTTGATGAGGAGATCATCTTTTCCGAGAAGGCAAAGACATCCCCAATGCTAATGAGGGTCTGATAATATAAGGCCATGTGGTCCCCTGAATTCCTAAGATGGCGAACTTTCCCCTTCTCTTCCATACCTGCCGGTTCCCGCCAGCGCCAAAACCCATCCAGTCAGCACCTGCCACCCCAGCCCAGGTACCCGGCATCCAAAACTGCCCAATGAGTTCTTACCCCGTCACATACACCAGCCCATAAGCTCATCCTAGGCCCTATAAAGGTGTGTTCAGTTACTGAATAAAGCGGAACTTCTCCGGTGAGCTGGCAGTGCGGTGTCGTCCCTGTTCTTTCAGATAAGATAGGCCCAGATGCAGACACTCCCTGCTGCTAAGCAAGGATCCATGCCTAAGGCATGGATCAAAGAACCTAATGCATGGATCGGAGACTGGACCAGAATTCCCAGCGCCTGTACAGGGGCAGGGAAGCAGTGACCAATACAGGAGAGGCTGTCATATAAAAGGGGCAAACCTCACTCCCTCTTCGGCTCTGTCCCCTTCCCCCACTCTGGGGGATGTCTGCTCTTTTCCCTGTGCTTTACCTTATATGCTTTCTATAATAAAACTTGTCTGCTACGCTTGCCTCGGTGTCCCTCGGTTTCATTCTTCGACTCCGAGAGGACACGAACCCAACATCCACATCACCAGCATCACAGGTGTGGCCCAGACTCCACTGGGCCCCCCTCCACAGGTATCAGCTGAATAAACTTGTGTTACTGTTGAGCCGCCACTCTCCTCTCTTTATTTCCTTCAGTTTTTTTTTTCATATCTTTTCTTACACCCACCAGGTGGGCTAGTTAAAGACAATGGATCTAAAATGGCTGCCAGAGAGCCCACTACACACCCACTAATCTAATTTCTACACTAAGTTACACAACTACCAGCCGCCATCTCCGGAAGCATCAGACCATAAAAGGAGCAAAAAAGGATGGTATCGGAGTTCTGGGAAATCTTTACCTGTTCCAGGAAAACCCACGGGTATCCCTCCCCTTTATGAGCCTCTCATTTCTTTTGCTGTTAATCCCTGTCTTCCCTGCCCCCAGGGGGTTGAGAAGCCGTTCTGTGAATGGGCCTCCCACTGCTCTACTCTCTGTGCACTGAAAAAGCTTGTGCTGTTGGCTTTCAGAAATCAGTGTGGGGTGGGGGTTCTTTGTGATACTGATGCCGGTTTTGTGGATGTTGGGTTCACGTTCTCTCTGAGTCAAAGAATGAAACTGAGGGACTCGGAATCTGGCATAGTAAACAGACTTTATTTTAAGAAAATAATAGAAAGCAAAGCATAGGGAAAAGAGCAAACATCCTCTCCCTTCCCCCAAACCTAGGAGGTGAGAAATTCTGGTTGGGTCCAGCCTTGGGTTTGCGCCTCAGGCATCAATAAAAAGAATGTGGTGCCTGGCTTAGCAGAAGGGAGTGTCTGCATCTGGAATCACCTTGCCAGACCCTTCTCTCCAGCATTGGGGGATGTCAAATTGATCTTAAAACAAAAGAACCTGTTTTCCCTTGATTGACTTAAACACTCTAACTACTCTGACTCCCTAACCCCCACTCCCCCGTCTCAATACCAAAAGGAAAATATCCCTCTTTGGGGCATCTCCAGCATATTGTGGGTAACTTTGTGGTGGTTGAATCTCTGTCTGCTTGAGTGGATCATGGGGTTCCCAGGTTAAACATTGTTTCTGGATGTGTCAGAGGGCATTTCAGGATGAGATTAGCATTTGAATTGGTAGACTCAGGAATGCAGATGGCCCTCTCCAAAGTAGTTGGCATCATCCGGTTCACCCAGAACCTAAAAAGAATACAGGGTGGGGAAGGAGAAATTTTTCCTGTTTGCCTGCTTTCACTGCTTGAGCTAACACACCATAAGTTCCTTTCAAGTTGTTAGACACAGAATGAATTTTAACATCAGCTTAAGAAGGCAGATCATGGGACTGCTTGGCCTCCATAATCATCAATTCCTCTTATCATAGTCTCTCTCTTCTCCCTCTCTTTAGATTGGTAAGTAGGTAGATGATAGATAGGCAGGTAAGAAGATAGATATTTAATTGGTAGATAGATGATTGATAGATTGATGTAATCCATATTGGAAGCAAATTAATCAGCATCTTTTTTTTCTGTTGAAATTTTAATTTTCCTCTATTTCTTTGTCACTGATGTTCAGAAGATCTTCATGCTGACAGAATGCTTGTTAATGCATCACCTCAGAACACAAATTAATATAGTTCCTCTACATAACGACTGGACTGTCTTTCTTTTGCACCAAAGACTGAAGAGTTGTGGTCCTTCCACATTTGCATTAAATCCCAGCATCCTTCCGTTCAGGTCAGTGTCAAAGTTGCTTTCTTGATGTTTTGAAGTTACTTCTGTTACCTGGGTGATCGTGTGGTATAGGACGTATTATTCTTTATGTCAACTCAACTGCTTGTTCCAGAGGGTAAGTAATTCATAAGCTAATAATCAAATTCTTTTGGTAGGATGCTGCCAGACAAAAATAATAAAGTTTTATTATTATTTTATTGCTAAGATGCTGCTAGACAAAATAATAATAGACATCTCACATTACTAAGAATAATGATTTTTGAAAGGCAAAAATGGTAAACAATGATTTTCTCTCCTTCCTCTCCTTTTCTCTCTTTTCCTTGTTCTTTTCATTCTTTGTATTCCTTTTGTGTTCATATTACTAATGTTAGGCCGGCTGGGGGCGTGGCTTCAGGTAGCCCACACTTCACAGCATCTTGGACCCTGGCTGGGGGCGTGCCTTCAGCCAAGACACTGAGGCCATGCCTGCTGGCTAAGGGGCAGGGCAAAGGGCATCTTTCTCCGAAAATAACAGCCAATTGGGATGCTGGCAGACAAGCTCCAATGGATTGATGGATCCACCAGCCAGTCTCTGAAGGACTAACCCCATCATGAACTTCCAGGTAACCAGCAAAACCAGCTGCCTGGCGAAGGTTCAACGCCATTTTCCCTGCCTGCCATTCTGGCCTGCTGCTGCTTCCCATGCCTGCCCTCATCATGGCAGTGCAGGTGAAATTGGCCCAAGAGCAACAAATCCCAACATCTCCGCCTGAATTTACACCAGTATCATTATCCTTTTTTCTGATTTTACAATTAATTTTAGAGTTGTGTAACTTTAGTGGCTGAGCATGGTATTTCCATTGCTCAAATGTTCTGGGGGAAAAGGTGCTGCTTTTGAAAGAATATGTCTCAGTATTAATTAAACTTAATAAACACTGAAGTTATTTTCCATTTTTGTCAGGAAAATATAACATTATAAAATCCCAAACCATCTTTTAGAAGCTAAAACAGAGGCCACCAAAAGGACAAAGGGCCTTAACTCATGACCCTATAGCTATTCAAAGACAGTACAAGGTTTTTTGTTTGTTTTGTGTTTTCTTGTTGTTTTGTTTTGTTTCTGTTTTTTGTCTGCTCTTCCACCTTAGATCATAGTTCATAGGTATTAAAAGTTTGGTAAATACCTTGCCCACCCCTTTAAACAACCTTCTCAACTTCAGAGCCCAGGTACATCATTAGGACCAGGATGCTGTTGCCATGAATTTCAGAGAACAACACAGAGGAGAAAAACTGCTGAGGAGCCATCAAAATGACAAAGTTACAGGGCCCCTAACTTATTGCTTGCCATGATTTAAGTTCTCTTCCATTCCCTACCTCTGTGTTCTTTTAATAGCGACAGCAATGCATGCTTATCATAAGACAGCATGCAACACATGAGAAACTAGCATTTGGCTCCAGGATGACTAAGTACCCTAATGGGAAAAGAAAACAGATTTGTGAAGTGCACCAGTTTACATTCCCAAATCTTAGCTGCCCTGTGAGCAGCCCCTTCGTGGGAATAAAACCAACTTCCTTCCCCCTTTGTTGGGGGCCATCCTGACAATGTAAATACCCTGTGTACTTCTAGGAGAAGACCTAATAAAACCCTTGCCTAATGCTGGGTGAGGTGGCTGATGCCTGTAATCCCAGTGACTCAGGAGGCTGGGGCAGGAAGATTACAAGTTCAAAACCAGCTTTAGCAACTTAGCAAGCCCCCTAGCAACTTAGTGAGGCCCTGTCTCAAAATAAAAAATAAAAAAGGGTTGGGGATGAGACTCAGTGGTTAGGCACTGCTGGGGTTAATCCTGGTACCAAAACAAACCAAAAAACCTAACCCTTCCCTACCTGTTCTTTCGCCTGACTTGTTTTCATCTCTACTGTCACCAAGTCAAAGTTCCTGTGTGCAGCATCAAAGCTACTTTGTAAGTTTACTATATGACAAGATTTAAGCATACGAAAAATTGATGTTTTAGTATAATAAACCCCTTGCATCCACTATCCATCTCCAACAATTATCAACTCATGATGGTTTTTGTTTCATTCAGCACCTCACTTCCATTTCGTGACTTTGTGAAATGTTTTGGAACATTTCAGACCAGATCCCAGGCATCCTGCCACTTTGCCTTAACCACTTCTTCGTGCTCTGCTGACCTTCACTTTCCTTTTCCGTGTTCACGGTGCCTCCATCATCTCTAAGAAGACTAAGTATCTCTTCATGTTACTGAGTAAACAGTCCAACTCAAAATTCCCTGATTATCTTAAAAATGCTTTCTTTATAGACAAATTATTTAAATTATCATGCAAACAATGTCCATAAATTGGACTTAGTTCTCATATATTCTTAGTTTTTTCCCAGTTGCTTTTGGGGAACATTGGAGGAGAATCTGAATAATTTCTGCTGTGAAAACTCACATGCTGCATCTTGGATGGTTTCTTTGTGACATCATTTAATATGTTCTTCTTTCTTAACGTGTGTCCTGCCAGTTGGTCATCAGACTCAGAGGTGATTTTTTTTTTTTTTTTCAAAAAATCTTGGTGGGTCTATGACCCCCCCTATAGTGTTTCCTTTTGAGGAATTTTATCTTTTAACATCTCCATCCTACTATGCTAAGACTAAACAGGACGTTAAGGTGTGTCAGTCAAATCTTTCCAATATATGATTTCATATCAGACCTGCAAAATGCTGTTCTTCTAATTCTATCATTTCTTTTGCATTTATCAGGTGGCATTTTGTGTCAGGAGATCCTTTTATTATCTAATGGTGTTTTAGTCAGCTTCTCCACAACTGCAATCAAAAGATCTGACAGAAGTGTTAAAGGAGGAAAAGTTAATTTGGTTCTCATAGTTTCAGAGATCACAGATCTTATATGGCTAATTCCTTTGCTCTGGGCCTGACATGAGGCAGAAGATCAAGGCAGAAGGGCATGGAGGAGGAAAGCAGCTCAGGTCTTCATACCAGGAAAGAGAGAGAACTCGATTCACAAAATATATACCCCACAGACATGCCCCTAGTGACCCACCTCCTCCAGCCACACTCTGCCTGCCTATAGTTACCACCCAGTTAATTCCTATCAGGAGATAAATGCACCTATTAGATTAAAGCTCTCATAACCCAACCATTTCACTTCTAAACTTTCTTGCATTGTCTTATACATGAACTTTTGTGGTATACCTCATATCTAAATCATAATAGTTGACTACTCTGATAACTAGAATACCTGTTTCTTTATAGAGTAATGAATTAGAATCATTGTAATTACCAATGGTGGCCAATAAGATTTTTTTTTTTTTTTAAAGAGGGACAGTGAGAGGACAGAGAGAGAAAGAGAGAATCAATTTTATTTGCTTTTTCATGTGGCTTACTTTGCTCCGACACTGAGTTGTGTATGTGTTGCTGGGCTTCAACCGGTGTCCTTGTGCATACCAGGCAAGCACCTTAACCACTGAGAGACCACTCAAGCCCCACCAATAAGATTTTTTAAGTATAACTATATTTATTTATTTAGTGCTGAGATCCAGGAATGAGTGTCATTTTATAAAGATAAATTTTAGTTTTATATTTAGAGATTTACAGAAAAGTTTTGAGAATAATTTATTAATCATGTTTCACCATACAGAATTAGATTGATCAATCAATCTCTTTCTATTTATCATCCATCATCTGTCTGAAATCTCTACTAGCATCTGTCTGTCTATATGCAAAGAGATTTATTTGAAGCCATTAGCTCACATAATTAATGGGACAATACTGCTACAATATTATGGACCAAAGCCCATACTGCACTGAGATTTCTAGTTTTCTTCATAGGGAGACTAGGGATTGGACATGGGGGTTCTTTCCTGTTATGGTTTGGATGTGTGACAGCTTTCAAGTGACAATTCAGGAAGGCTGAGATGAAATGATTGAGTTATAAAACCTTAGCCCAATCAACTGTAGGCTGGTAGGGTAAGGCTGGAGGAAGTGGGTCACTGGGGGCTTGCCTATGGGGTATATATTCTGTATCTGCTGTGATGCTTCTCTCATTTTTAGACAGTATTACAAGTTTTTGGACGGAAAATACAGGAACAAAGTGCCATTCCCCACACACCATCTCAGGAGCCCATGCTGTCACTGTGAGGTACCGCTGCCCTTGGTCTTCCTGCCTGGCTGAGATAATGTTGTTGGGTTTCTCCACTGCAAAACACTTTTCCCAGGTTTGTGCACCATGCTCTTTGAAAGGAAGTCACCATGTGCAGCCTGCAGTGGGGGTGGGAGGTTGTTCTCCACAGACCCAAGTGGACTAATGAGATTTATCACTGTAGTTTGTTCTTGTGTCTCTTTGGGTTGACCCACAACTGTGGGCTTGGGGGAGTGTTTTCATATTTCTGGCTGTGAAATGCTTTATGATTCCCTGTCTCAGCCCTAGAATCAGCAATTTCTCCAAAGACTTCTAGTTTCTTCCAGGTAGATCCTTGCTATTGAAGTACCATTTGCTTCTGGTTATTCTCAGCTGGTAAAGTATGGGAATATATATGTGTGGGTAATTTGTGCATATATAAAATGAGTACATATTTTGTATGTATCCATTTGTCCATATGTGAAGCTGCATATGGTTTTATTCTGATGTCTCCAACTCTGACTTATTGTCACATGGATCCTTCTAGTCTCCTTCCTTTGCTTGTTGTAACTTCCTATTCCAACAGAAAGGAACCTGACGCATACTATCTGCTTCCAGTTTACTTAATTATTCAATTCCAGTATACACAAATAATGGAATCAAAATCCTTAGCCACACCCCAATGGAGAAGGACTTCATGAACTCATATATGATATCTATGTACAGTTCTTTTCACTTTTAATCTTTTTTTTTAAGAGAGACAGTGAGAGAGAGAGAGAGAGAGAAACAATTTTATTGTTTTCAATAAAATTTGTGGCTTTCATTGCTCCAAGACTTCATTGTGTTCATGGTGCTGGGGTTTGAACTTGCGTACTCACGCATGCTGGGCAAGCGCCCTAACCGCCGAGCCACCACTCCAGCCCTCACTTTTAATCTTAAAGTCTCCATTCATTTGAAAAGTTACTTGGGACAACATATCTTTACTCATCCCTTTAGTAAGGTTGTTCAAGCATTAGCAATGCAGTTAAATTTTTCTCACAAGTTTCATTCCATCCTAGGATCTAGATTCTCTAACTTTCCAATATTTTAAATTTTTTCTATATATTGATGCTTAATCTATATGCCATTAAGTTCTCTGTGCTTTGACAAATGCATGGTGTCTTATATCCATTGTTATAGTATATTACAGAATAATTCCACTGCCTGCCAAATTCCCTATATTTTACCTTTGCTATCTTCTACTAGCCTAGATTTGTGGAAACCACTATCTATTTAATCAATTCAACCATTAATCAATATAATTTTTTAGTTATAGTATGGATCAATAGAGGTCTATTAAACTTTGAGTTACTATATTTACTACCTCCATTGTGTTCTTTTTCCAGAATGTCATATAATATAGAAATTATGCCATAGGTGGCCTTTTCAAGTTGGCTTTTTCCACTTAGTAGCCCAGAATGATAGTAAAGAGCATATGGAAAGATGCTCAGTATTGTTTTTTGTGATGGTTAATCTGGATTGTCAATTTGACTGAAGTAAAAGATGCCTAAGATTAAGAGACTTCAGGATGTGTCAGTAAAGATACTTCCAGAAATGATTGACATGTGGATCACAGACTGAGGCAGGAGCCCCACCCTGAGTGTGGACAGCACCATTCAATAGGCTGAGGTCTGTATGGAACAAAAGGTAGAAAAAGGAGGAAGGCAACAGACACAAGCTCAACTGGGTGCTTCTGCTGCCATTATAACTGCCTGAGAACGTCTCTCACTCTTCCAAAGTGGATTCCGACCAGTAATTCTCCAAGGGTTCCTGGAGCCACATCATTGATGCCTTTTCTTTTCTTTTTTCTTTTTCTTTCTTTCTTTCTTTTTTTTTTTTTTTTCTTTTAGAAAGAGGGACAGTGAGAGAAAGAGAGTTAATTTTATTTGGTCTTTCATGATGCAGCTTTCTTTGCTCTGACACTGGGGGTTCAAACCCATGTACTTGAGCATGCCAGGCAAGCGCTAAAGCCACCGAGCCACTGCTCTAGTCCCCATTGGTGCCTCTTCTGAGGCTCCAGCTTCTCGGACTGAGAAAGAAGTAACTGGTTCTTCTGTCTCTGCAGCCTGGCCATTGTGGAACTATCCAGCTTCTGATCCTGTAAGCCAATCTAATAAATCCCCTTTTTATAATCACACATACATTATATATCCTGTTGTTTATGTTCCTCTAGAGAACACCATTGTTATTGGGGAATCACAAGCTAAATCAATGAAATGTGGGTTAGAATGACAATCTCAAAATTGTGACAATGCCCATGGCTAACAAAGATAGAGGGCAAGGGGACTCATTCAGAATGCAAAATGGTACTGCCATGTTGAAAAATAGGATCAGTCACTCCACACATTCCAATAATTGTACTCCTGAGTATTTATCCAACTGATTTGAAAACTTACATGTACACAAAAACGTGCACAAACATTACATTTGCTTTATTCAGAATTGCCCCAAACTGGAAACCAAGATGCCCTTCAATAGGTGAATGCATCAGCAAATTATGGTAAATTCATGTAATGGAGTACCTCTACTGATATAAAAGACATGACATGTGAAAACGTGGAGGAACCTTATATACACTAAATGCTTACAATTGCCTCTTTTATCAGAAGGAATATATTCTAAGACCCCTGATTCATACTGAAACCCATAGATAAAACTGAATCCTGCAAATGGTGCAATGATACTTTAGCAGTCAGTCAATCTGACAACCTTAAGGGTTCCTAAATGACTAACAGGTAAGTAACATACAAAATGTGGATGTGCTAGATAGAAGGATGATTCACGTGTCTCAAGCAGGATGAACTGGGGGGAGCAAAATTTCATCATGCTATTTAGAACAGCACAGAAGTTAAAACTTACCAATTAGGGCTGCAGAGGTGGCTCAGCAGCGGAGTGCTTTCCTGGCATGCTCAAAGCACCCAGGTTTGATCCCTAGCATCACATACACAACTAAGTGGAGAAAGAAAAAAAATGAAAAAATTAAAAATTAAGTCTCTGCCCTTAAAAAATAAAATAAAACATGGATTATTTATTCCTGCAATTTTCTATTTATTATTTCAAAAACTTCGTCCACAGAAAGCAAAATGATCAGTTTGCATAGGAGCACTTTTCCACTGAGCTAAATCCCCAGTTCTTTTTATTTGTTTATATTGACATAGGATCCAAATAAGTTGCTGAGGGTCTAAGTTGCTGGCACTGATCTCATACTTATGATCCTCCTGCCTCAGCCTCCTGAGTTGCTGGCATTACAGGCATGCACCACCATGCCTCACAGAAAATAGCAGTGCTTACTGCCTATCTTAGCCCATTTTCTGCTGAGAGTCAATAGCTGGGTATTTGATTATTTCTTTAGTAATGTCATGTGTTTTAATCAGCACTGCTGCTGTGATAAAAAGACCAGACAAGAACACTTTTAGAGGAGGAAAAGTTTATTTGGGGCTCACAGTTTCAGAGGCTTGAGTCAATAGACAGCCAGCTCCACTGCTTTGGGCCCAAAGTGAGCACAGAGAGAGACTAAGCTCAGCTCACAAATGTATACCCCAAAATGCATGCCCCAAATGACCCACCTCCTCCAGGCACACCCTACCTGCCTATACGTCTCACCCAGTTAATTACAGAAGATTAATGCAATGACTAGATTAAAGCTCTCAGAACCCAATCATTTCACCTCTAAACTATCTTGCATTGTCTTACACATGAACTTTGGGGAACACCTCATATCTAAACCATATCATCATGTTTTCTCGAATCTTCCTGATATTTGTGTCCTTGCACTTGTACATTTGAGGAAGTGTTCACATATTTTTACAAACTGACATCAGCAGGGAGAGGCTCACACTGTTTGGCCCAACCTTGGGTGCTATTCAAGCCATCTGGTAGCACCTGCAGAAGTTACGCAGCAGCTGGTGATCCGCTATTGGGTAGAACTTATGGCTGAGCTCTGCAGTTGAACAGGGCAGCCAGCTGGGCTCCTCAGGTGAGTGAGGCCACTGGCTGGCCTCTGCAGTTAGACAAGGCTAGTTGGAGGCACTCCATAGTCAGGCAAGGTGGATTGGTCTCCTTAATCTATCAAGATCCCTAGAGGGAGCCCTGATTGGGTGGTGACAATAATGGAAGCTTAGATCTACTACAATGACCTGCATACCAGACACCGTGAACCCCTTCTCCTTTGCCCTGTTACTCACTGTCCTCAGGTGGTCTAATCATGCCAAATCCCGTGTGTTCCACATGAGGCTTGCCACACATGGACAGAAGCCACCCCCTCAGTAGCACCCTGAGTTGCTGGGGAAAGTGTATGTTTGCCTCTGTCTCTCTTTATTCCACTTGATAAATCATCTGCCAAAGGGATCCTTCCCAATGCCTCTCCTCTTGGGGTAGAGGCAACAAAATCAAAGTGAAACTGCTTCCTCTTTCCCTTTTCGATGCCACTTTTGTGCTGTGCCAGGGTGTTTCAACCTCATGCTCCCAAAGGCTTTCTCTTCTTTAGATAGTTGCTGAACAGATATTTCCATGAGACTGAGGCCGGGAGCCTCCTCTCCACCATCTTGCCAAATAACACTCTTTGTTTTTTGTTTTTTTTTTAAGGGAGAAGGACAGTGAGAGAGCGAGAGAGAGACAGAGAAAATCAATTTTTATTGAGTTTTTCACATGGCTTTCATTGCTCTGACACTTAGTTGTGTACGTGGGTGCTGGGGTTTGAATCCATGTTCTCAAGCATGCCGGGCAAGCACTGTAACCACCCAGCCACCGCTCCAGCCCCCTTTCCTTTGCTTTTGAAGGAGATTGTTCTAGATCTAGAAATTTAGGCTTCTACAGAAACTCTTCAAAACTCTCATGTGGTTCAGCCTACTCTATCTTTGCTGGCACGGTCCTTGGTGAGAACTCCACTGCAAATCTCATCTTTGTCTGCATGCCAGGTGTTTTATTTTCTTCCATATTTTGTCTGTCTTTGGTTTTCTATACTTTAAATAGGCCTAGGTGTGCTCCTTTTACTTATCTTGCTTTCTAATCACATTGTGAGTGACAGAGAGAAAAGGAGATAGAAATGGTTAAAAGTGTGTGAAGAAGTGGTGTGGGAGGTCAAGGAAGGCAGGTTGCAGAAGGACTCATAACAGTAACCTCTTGGGTCCAATATTCAGCTTTCATGACATGTTTTCTTTAACATGCTATGGAACTGTGAGATATATGTTTGTACATATACATACTACTAATAATCGTGAAATACGATTAAGGCAAGCCACATTGATGAAATTCACTGAGATCCATGTTCCATGCATTTTCAGGATTGGGAGTATTTTATTCTTCATCTGTTAAAAGTAGCCTCAAATTTCCTTCTCTTACCACACTGCATAGTTTGCCATATTGCAATTACCATGTTGCAATTAGTTCCACTGATTTTTTTTTAGCAACCACCTACTGCACTAAACCCATTTTTAGTATTATACAGAGTTGAAAATGGGGCTAAATAAGTTTCTATCTAAATGAATGGATATGAAAATCTTAAATACAAAATCTTTTCTAACTATATAAATTATTTTCATCTCAAAATTTTTTTTGTCTTTGAACTTTATTTAGCTTCCTGTAAATGCTAAATATGTTCTTCAGCATTTTTAAATGGATTAGTAATCTGGTCAGGTAATTAAGTTGATACAGATCTTTAAATCAATTCTTTGAATGTTATAAATTAAATGTATTCTAACTGAGCAATATGTTTCTAAATTAGAAACTTTTCATATACCCCTAAGAAATTTTCAGTGACCAAGATTACTGGTAATAAATTTATTTACAATCCCTCCTTTTTTTTGTGGAACCTGGAATTGAACCCAGTGGTGCTTAATCACTGAGCCACATCCTCAGCCCCTTTTGTAAAAAATTATTATTTTTTTAAATTTTGACACAGGTTCTCACTAAGTTGCTTAGAGTCTCGCTAAGTTGCTGAGGCTGGCTTTGAACTTGTGATTTTCCTGCAACAGCCTCCCAAGCTGCTGGGATTACAGGCATGTGCCACCACTTGCAGCTATGATCCCCTTTGAATTATCCCATTTTGTCAATTTAGGAAAGATATACTCACTTCCCATTTTCAATATGTCTGAAAAAAAATGTCCTGTATGTTTTCCATATTTCAGTTTTACTATGTAATTTTTCAATAAATAAATTTAAAAGCTATTCAATAGCATCAAAAAGTAAACAATATCTCTTTAAAAAATTCTCCTTTGCTGACTTCCTTTGCTTTACAGGAAAAGACTATCAAATACTTCTTTGGTAGCACTGCACAGCCCCCAAACCATCTACCCTCCATGGAGCACATGCACATGCCACGTCATCAGAACTGCTGAGATGAGCCATTGCTGGCCCTTTCGCTACAAAACTTGGCAGTTCTAGCCATTGAGCATAAGGCAAACAATTGCTAAAACACCTGGGGTAGCTTTTTCAAAGTCCTCCTGCTGCTCCCGCTGCAGCTGAGGCAGTGATGCTGAGAAATGGACTATATTTATAAATGGTAAAAGTTTCAGAAAATAGAAAGTTCTTTATATCCATCACCAGTGATTCTTAAAATATTTCCTCTGTGATTTTTCATTCCTTACAAACTTAACATGTGCAGGTTGTGAAACTTCATTATCACCATAATATTTATTTACCTATACTAAAATTTTACTTATATGCAGATCATTCTAGAGTTCTATTCCAGATCTTTTCTACTTCAAAATACTTCCCAAACATGAACATTGCTCAGTGAAACAGAAAAAAAAATGTTCCTCTTCTTGGATTTCTTCCAGTCTTTGTGTTAACAATCACTCATATGGATAATAGGGTAATTTTTCTCTAATATAACATAGCTTACCACATTTCACTTTATTTTTATATAGATTTTATCCAAGATGTAATAAATATTTTTCTTTTGGATTCCAAAATGTTTCAATATATCAACTTGTGTTATAACCTTTTTCAAATAATTTCTTCATATCTTGGAAAAATAATACATTTCTCTCTGCATTTTTTGGATAGAAATGTTTGCCTGGTTTATGTTTTTACTCTGTTTGGAAGGGATACAATCAATATTAAACATCTAATTAAACATTATTTGGCATTTTGTCCTCATATTTAACATTTTAAAATAAGGACTAAATTTGCATATTTATGTTTATATAGAATCACTGCAAACATGATGGCTACAAATGCAGATAAATAATGTGATTTATTCATGACTCAAATACCAGCAAAAACATTCTCAATGTGAAATGCTTTTCCAAATAATGAACAGCTCTGTGCATCCTACATAAAAATGTATAACCTTCCCTAAATTTTTGTGGTAGATTCATTTTCAGAAAATTCAACACATCATAATGGTGTAAAAACATGTTTATATGTGAAATAGGACTAAGCTCTATACTCAAGTTTTCAGCTCCATTATTTCCACTGGAACATTCCACAGAAATTTAGACATGGGATGGTTTTCAAGGGTACTGAAAGGTATGGGCTAGATTTTGAAGGACTCTTGATGCTGTCGGATATGTAGAATCCCAAGCCTCATTCTTCAGTCAATTTCCAAACTTCTGCTAAGAGTTGGAATTACCTCTGAGGGAAGCCACTGGTATACACAATCCTATTTGCAGCACCAGAGATAATTTGTGCTCCAAATTATAGTACATGAAACTGAGGCTCAGAAAGAAAAACCTTGCTCTATTGTGACTTCACACCTAATACATCATAGAACTGAGATTAAAATTTAGATATGTCCACTTCCAACCCAAGTCCTTACCACTAGGCCATGCTGCGGCCAATCTCTTTTGACTGAGTAAATGGTCCAACTGGCAACTTAAAAAAAGAAAAAAAGAATAAATGACACATAATTTGGATTTACAGGTATTTTGCAACCCCAGCCTCCCTTGAGTCCCACACAGTCTGTTTTTTTAGTACTAAGGGGCAGCCGTGTTCACAATACAAAGTTACCTCACACCATGGACTCAGCGTGTCCTCTTGGCTGGACTTAAACCCACTGGAGGCAAAATTGCTGCTGGTTTTATTTACACAAGTCTTCATTGCTTCTTGAATTTTGTGAACCATGATGAGTCACAGCGATATGAAAAATCATGTTTTTTTTTTCTTTTTGGCTGTAAGGTTTGGAAAATTAAACAGTTTGAACTCATTCTGCTAATGTGACCTTTTAATGTTCAAAAACAGCACCATTTCTCTCAGACTAGTTCTTCCTACTTGATTATCAAAATGATACAATTAAAATATAAGGAAAAAGAGCTTGATGGACAGATTGAGCAGCTCGTCATAAAGCACCTAATTAAGTCTGCAAAGTAATTCAACAACCATGAGGTTTCACATGAAACATGATGGAATGACATCACAGCTTGATTTTCTGAGGATTTTTAAAGTAGTTTCTAATTGTTAATGTGTAAAAAGTGAATCCAATATGATTGCTCATTATTATTATTGCCCCATTTAGGAGAAAGTGTCGAGCACTGTAATGCTTTGCATGTCTGTTTTGTTTAAACCTGAATATACATTATTTTTCCAATTTCACATATAAGAAAAGTTCAAATAAAGCACAGAGAAAATTAAAATAAATTGCACGATCTGAGATCACGAAGCCAATAGTGTCAGGTACAATAATTCAATCTCAGTATGTCTTGCTCCAAAGGCTATACCCTAAATGTACAATGCACTGTGTATTTATAGAACATGCAGTGTGCACCACCCACCATATGTGTTAAGTACAAGCTTAGGAGATTATAAAAAGTGCTGTGCATTTATGTAGCCCAAATGTCCCTGCATTAATCAAGTCGTGACTATCAAACAAAGCTACACCTTTTCCTTATTAGTTCTAATTTTATCAAAACAGCCATACACATATTTTTCTAAAAAAACAACTAACAAAAAGTCAGTGGGAATTTTTGCTTTTGACAAGGACTGAAAACAATAGGTGCATCACTTTAAAGCCGGTCAAGATGAAAGAGCTGCAAAATTTGTGGGATGGGAATCAACTGCATCCAGCCTAAGCTTACCACTTCCACCTGTGAAAGAAACCGGACTGGCTGAGACAGGTGAGAAACCTTAAAGCAAGACGGAGCTTTCCCCCATTCCACCCAGGATAAAGGGTGGGAGTTGGCCCTTCCTTCCAGCCTAAGTATTACTTGTAGTTTGTACCTTGAATCCAACATGGGAAATAGAGTCAGGGAAGGCCTAGAGAGTGACCAGTGATGAGGCCAAGGGAAATGGTTGCATTTGGGGAAAGAGGGCACAAGGGTATGAGTCTTTCCTATAGAAAGTTTCTGTACAAGTGGAGGAGATGGCCAGCTCAAGTTGTCATGTGTGCTACTCACTAGGTCCAGTGGAAAGCTTTCGGATTTCAGCAGGAATCTGATGCCTAGGGGAAGAGCAACTGATGATCTGTAGAACTGTGCATTTCTCAAGCGAAGAGTTGCAAGTGAGAGGCCACCTGCTAGGGCATAGTTATGTTCCCCAAAGGCTCACGTGTTGGAACTTCTTACCCAGTGTGGCAGTATTGGGAGACAGTAGGACCTAAAAGAGGAGGAACTTGCTTTGAAGCATTTATGTCATTGGCCTTCATTTAAGTCTTCCACCTTCAGAAGAGATTAGTGCCTGTCTTTCAGGAGTAGGTTAGGTCTCCCAGAACTGGATTGGTTCCCAGAAGATGGACCGTTATGGAATAAATATTTGGCTTCCTTGGCTTGCTGTCCTATTTCCTTTTTCAGGATATGATTTCTCATTCACATGTTCCTACCATTAAATGTCATCTGCCATGTTGAAATGTAGCCAGAAAGCCCTCAAAAGCAGCCAGATCTTGAATCTTCAGCCTCCAAAACTACAAAGGACATAGACCTATTTTCTTTATAAAAGTATCCAGTCTCAGGTATTTTGATATAGCCACTCAGACACAACTTAAGGTAGAGCACCAATGGTATGGCAAATAAAGATTGACCACAAACCACGCCACTTGGGCTGAGGAATCACCAAGCTGATTATTCCCCAAAATGCTGACACACACAGTAATAAGATATACTAGATCATGGTCATTATAAACCATTAAATTCTTGGATGTTTTGGTATATAGCAAAGAGGCCAATTTGAAAAAACATTAAAAACACTTATTAGAGTTGGAGTTAGTTTAAAATATTTGCCAGAGAGCTGGAGCCCAATCACTGGAGCAATACCAATTAAGTAAAAACTTTCTTTACTTTTCTGCATGTCCCTAGAGAAGTGGAAGTTATCAATCAGCACAGATGGAATGAAGTCCTCCTCTTCCACAGAAAGATGTGAACCGTTCCCTCAACAGCAGCACCAGTGCTTACATGATACCAACAATGTTAATTATTGATCTAAGGATTTCATGTTACCCAAGAAAGAACAAATTTGTGGACTTGCTCATCAAAGGCAGGAGAGAAACTTGTTCTAGAAAATAAATTTTAAAAGACAAGATATTTTATAATTATATACCATAAATTATGCTATGGAAACTTATCAAAGGACTTGAGCTGCCCTTTTAACTCCCTTAGTTCTGTCTTTTTATATTAAGTATATTGCTTCTAAGTACTTCCACTGATTGAACGTTTCCAAGAGAGAAGCCCAGCTGAATTCAACCCAAAGAAACTGAAACAGAATAATAAATGATTGTGTGAAGCCACTAACTCTTGGAGTGACTTATGCAGAAGTAGATAACAGGTACAACTACCTATATTGAGATCACGAGAGAAAAGCTGAACACTTAGAAATTACATCATTTCTGATCACAAATCAGAAGTCAGCAGACATATCAGAAATTATCATTTGGTCAACAAACAGAAACCTCCCCCTGAACTTTTATTTTATGAAAACATAAACTCTAAGTTGTTTTGGTGTCTATGAACATGTTTTCTGGAACTTGTAGCCAAACGCATTTCTAAGAGAACCAGCATAGTCAGGATGTGGTTTGCTCCATCCCAAACTCATGCTGTGTCTAAAGATGAGGGATGGTGAGCTTTTTAAAGGTGCTCAGATCATTAAGGGGGTTAAGACTCTTGCTGGGATGGATTAGGTACCCTGAGAGAAGGTTTTACAAAGCAAGTCAGCCCCTTGTGTTTTCCCTTCCCCTCCAACACAACTGCTAGTCTTAACATTTTCACCCTGAGCTGAAGCAGCACAAGACACTCACCAGATGTGATTTCCAACCTTCAACTTCCCGTTAATGTGAGCCCAAATAAACCTCTATTCTTTATAAATTACCCAGTCTCAGGTATTCTGTTTTAGCCACAGAAAATGGACGAAGACAGACATTTTTATTTATTCCATTTATCAAGTAAACATCAGGTGCTTCCTTTATGCATCATTCCAGTACTGGGGATACAAAGTGAACAAGATGAAGTGCCTGCTGCAAGAAGATAACTGTGGAGAAGACAGAGAAAAACAAGTACTCAGATGAAGTACCTATTGTAATTTCAGATGGTAAACAGTTCTGTTAAAAGAGAAAAAGCAGGCAAATGTAGAAAAACTTCAGAACTTGAAACTGTCTTCATTGCGGTGCTTGGGAAAAGACCTCAACCTGAGGATCAAAATGTGAGACCTGGGAAGGTCCTACTTAGAGCACCACAGCAGGAAGAAGCCTCCAGTCTGAATCCTTGGCAGCAAGCAGCAAAGAAGGAGGAGAAGAAAGGGAAGGAGGCTTCTGTGTAGGGGCAGTGAGAAGACTCAGAGCAATAGGAGCTGAAGTCAGAGGGGACCAGATCAGATTTTCACAGGAGTGTGGAGTTTATCTCAGGCATGAGAGAGGTCTGACATTCTCCACCATTTGACCACAAGTTCTGGAAGTTCTGTGTTGTTCATTTCCAGAATCCAGCACAATGTCAAGTGCACGTGACAAGTTCAATAAACTGTTTTTGAACTTACGTTGTGAGGCAACTTTAGTTGAAGGGACAGAAAGAAGTAATATTCAATAATTATTGGTTCATTGATGGAGAGCAGAGATAGTGTACAGTCATCCCTTGGTGTCTATAGGGGACTGGTTCCAGGAACCCCCTCAGACAGCAAAATTCACAGATGCTCAAGTCCTAGTACTTGTACATACCCTATGAACATCTTGTCACATACTTTAAATCATCTGTATGTCCCTCATAATACCCGACACAGTGCAAATGACTTCTAAAGAGTTGTTAGACTATATTATGTAAGGAAGACTAACAAGAAAAAAGAAGTCTGACCATGTTCAGTAAAGGTGCAATTTTTTTAAGAGAGTGAGAGAAAGAAAAAGAGTCAATTTTATTTATTTTTTCATCTTATTTTTCTTTCCAACACTTAGTTGTGTATGTGGTGCTGTGGTTTAAACCCAGGCCCTTGCACATGCCAGGCAAATCGCTCCACTGCTAAGCCACCTCTCCAGCCCCAGGTGCAATTTTTAAAAAATATTTTTGATCCATGGCTGATTAAATCCACAGATGTAGAATCCAGGGATACAGAGGGCCAACTGTAGTTTCATTTGGCATTATCTAAACAGCATGGAGATAATACCAAAGTTTTCTGTATAAGAAGTTAGATAGATGCCACAGGAGCCTTAAGTACCCACAGGACAGCCTGTCCCAGAGCACAGAAACAAAGATACACAGGTCAAATGACGGTGCTGCAATCACATGTCCATTCAACCTAATGAAATGCCAAGGGAGGAAAGGAGTCCCAGGGAGGGCGGAAGGGAGAGTCTCTGAATCCTGGGTTAGTCAGAAATCATGCTCCCTCTCTCTTTTTCTCTCTCTCCCTTTCTCTCTGAAGCATCACTCCTCTAGGTCAAATGATATAATTACAGTGACCAAAGTTAAGATTTGAGTCAGGGGGCCCAACAGATGGATGATTCCTGGAGCCAACATACACATACTTGCTCCATCTGTGAGATGCTGGGACAAGGACTCCTGCTCAGAGATGTCACTGCCATTTAAGCCAACAATCAACTCTAGATTGTATTTATGATTCTTACTGAGAACACATGGGCACACAACAGGTATTACCAAGGAAGGACTAATTTAAAACTTCAGGAGTATGGAGTATCACATGTTCTTTAACTATTAATTGCACTATAAATATGCATTGCTCCCGTGGTCCCGCACCTCTTCCCATCTATGTTCACACTCACATGCATTAGTTTCCCCCCATGCATGCTTTACTTTCCATGATTTCAGTTACCTGTGTTCAACCATGTTCTTAAAATACTACATGGAAAATGACAGAAATTTTAAGTCTTAAGTTTAAAATTGCATGCTATTCCAAGTAGTATAATGAAATCTCTTGCCACAGTGTTCCATCCCACCTGGGAACTACATCATTCATTACTCCTTTGAATCCATACCATACACACCACCTGCATGTTAGGTGCTTAGCAGACATGGTGTGGACTGTGGAGATACCACAGAGCTTGTGTGCAAGTAACTCTGAGGGATAAAGAGAGCAAAAGATCACATTCACATAATTTTTAGGACAATTTATTATTATAACTTTCTTATTTTATTATTATTGTCAATCTCCTACTGTGCCTGATGTATAAATTAAATTTAATCATAAGTAGTCATAGGACAAATATCTATACAGTTTGGTACTATCCAAAGTTTTAAGCGTCTACAAGGGGTTTCGGAATGCATCTCCCACAGATTCAAGGGCACTGCCGTGTGCTTGAACTTGGAATTGTCTGACCACCTATGCTTTGCACATTGTCCATTTGTCTATGATAGAAGTAGATTTTTTGCAAACAATAGCAAATGTACTTTTTGGGTTTGTTTAAAAATTGAGTGCGTATAGTCGTTAGGTTAAGTAATTTGTAAATAGGCCTTAAATATAAGTATATTTTGTTAAAGAAAGAAAACAGCTCATTTATGAAAGTTTTTGAGAAATAGCCTCTTATTTATCCTGGAACCAGAGGTCCAGATCTATCACATTAATATTGCTTTAATGAATTTTCATGATTCAAGGTTGGGGCCTAAAGAAAGAAGCCTACAAAGGATTCATGAGCAATATCCAGGCATTCTCATAGTGATTTTGGATCACCTGTTTTGGAAACAGACTGCTGTGGATTTGCACAGTCATTCTGCTTCTTACTTGGTATAAACTTCAGCTACCAAATATTTGCATTTAAGGATCAATTAGTGTTAGAGCCAGGTGGATATGGGAGACACACCAGTTAACAATGTTCTGTGTCTGGCAGAGAGCAGAGCAGAATGAGCCCACCATGCCACAGCCTCAGGGGCCCTCTGTGCCATGAGAATCACAACCCGTCCTTTTCTACTTTGGGATAAGCATTAAATAAAACAATGACTATGGATAACCGAAATCCTTTGTAAACACTTCATCAGTGTTAACGGCTCTTTTATGATATTTTGTTTGCAGAGGTGTTCCAGAGCAACCTAATTTCATTATAGGGAAATGGCCCTAAGAAGCCAGGAAATCAAAGGAGGCAGACAGATCCAGGTTTCTACTGGTACAATTTATTAGGATCTTAATGACAGAATCATAGTACTAGGGAAAAATGAGACCATTTGAATCCTTGTGATTTGGGTCAGAAGGAAGGGCATATATATGGGTTAGTAGACAAAAGTGACTTTGTGGAAGCTGAGTGTACCTGGCTTATGTCACACTAATACCAAAAACTTTGGGCACATTTCTGACAGTGGCACTATGAGGGTCTTGACCTAAAGCTCCATGTGCCACTGTAATGGCTTTCTTTTTTTTATACTTTACTGAGAAACTGTGGGGGAAAACCAGCCAGGTTCCTCTGGAGCAATTATGGTGGTTATGACTCAAGATGGCTGCAGTCACCTCAAGCAGAATCCATTCTAGAGGACAAAACCAGCATGGCAATGCAAAAAGGTTTGGGGTCAACCAACCTCTTCTGAACAAAACCCTCTAGACCCATTTATCACATTAGTTTTAAATTTTGTTCATCTGTTCAGAGAGCCCTTGGCAAAGGTCTTTATGGGATTATCTGTGGGCAAAGGATTATTTTGGCCATGTTAATAGTATCATTGGTGACATGGTAAGTGGAGGGCTGACAACTGAGAAAAGACTGACGTCATAATTTTCCCCATGCATCATTTCCAGAACCTTGAATCATCCCTGATATTATTTTCAAAACAAACAGGAAGACAATACCTCTTCCCAGAAGCAGCTAGAAAATTGTCTATTGATTGAAAAATAATTAATAGATGCAAAGCTTAAGAGAATGATTCATGGGAAAGAGGGCTTGTTTTGTTTTTTAGTAAACCTGTGCTTGAAATAGATGGGTATAATATATGATATCATCATCTAGTTGGTTATAAAAGCAGCTAGATGCATTATCAAAACTATTAACCAAATGATTGTGGAAGCTGTGCCCCTTCTCTAACCAAAAACACTTACTGGTGATTGTGCAATGGGCTCACCAAACCCTCAGGTTCTCCTCACATCTGTAGATTGAACCAACTGCTGATTAGAAATATCCAGAAAAAAATGCATCCGTATTGAACATGTACAGGCTTTTTTCCTAATTATTCCCTAATAATACAGTATACCATATATTTACATAGCCTGTACATTGTCTTGTGTGTCATAAGTAATTTAGAGATAATTTAAAGTATGCAGGACCAGAGTTGAGTAGAAGAACTGCCAGAAGTCAAAGGTATCCTCATATCCTGGACCAAAACAGAGGAGTTAAAGGGAAGCTGATGGCATGCCCCAGGACCATACCTGCACCCTCCCAGGGCAGAAAACCCAGAGGGAGCCCAGAGAAGTCTTGTGGAAGCCCGAGAGCTCAGTAAGAAGAAGAACCAGGATGAGAGGCATCCAAGAACCCCTAACTACCCTGCACCAGGACAGATAGATCTTCCAGATGGAATGACCCACTGTGAGCATGAGCAATGTGAAAAAAATAACTTGTTTACACAGACATTGAGCAACATAAATAAATGAATGGTTCAATGATTTTAAAAAGAAAAAACTAAGAATGAAGGGGAGAAGGAAATACTGTATGAAATAGCACACATAAAGATCTAGTCCAGAAAGAAAAAAAAGCATCTGAGATGAACATTTTGAATAAAAACATCCCAAATGTGTACTTGATAAATATAATATCAAAGAATATAGAAGATTCACTGTAAAGCCAGATCATTCATGTGCAGGAAGGGTGTGAGACCTTCCCTGTAAATGAGAAGTAAGAGGGGAAAGTGCTGATGGCATTTAAAGAGATCATTTGGATAGAGCATCCAACATAAAAATCTATGTAGTCAATGCATTGGGGCCCTACAGAGGAAAGAGAGTGCAGTTCCAGCATGTACAAGCAGTGCCTGGCATGCACAAGGCCATGCGTTTGAATCCCAGCACCATGTACACAAAAAAGTGTCAGAGCTGTCAGAGCAATGGAAGCCACATAAAAGACTAAATTAAAAATTTTGATTCTGTCTTTCTCTTTTCTCTCTCTCACCATCCCTGTCTCTTTATTATATATATATATATATATATATATATATATATATATATATGTATGTATATATATATGCATATGTATGTATATACATATGACAGAGAAGGTTTCCTGAACCTGAGGAATAACTGAGTCTACAAATATAGAGGGTATACTACAATCTTCCCAAATCTGAACAAAATCATCTACGAAGACATAGGAAGTCATTTTTAAATATAATTCTTAAAAAACAAAACTTATTTAGATATCTGGTAGGACAAAAAAACCACTGGCAAGGGAAGGGACAAAACAGGAGCCTGGACTCAATCTCACTAAGAAAAGAGTAAAGTCCCAGGTTACAGGGTGCAGTTGCTGCAGGACAGGAGTAGAGACTTGGGACAGCCAATTCAGGGAGACTGTGATCTGCAGATGCCTTGAGGTAGAACAGCTCACACAGGAAATGATTAGGCGTGGAGTACTCTTAGGCCATGCAGGCTGTCACAACAAAATACCACAGCCTGGGTGGCTTACAAAGAGCAGATGTTTCTTGTTCACAGGTCTGGAGGCTGGAGGTCCAAGATGGAGACTCTGGAAGAGTCACCATCTGGTGAGGGTTCTTTTGTCCTTAAATGGTACCTTCTTATTTTGTCCTCACATGGTGGAAGGGCTGAGGCAGCTCCCAAAAATTCCATTGATAAGGGCTTCACCTTCAAAATCTAATCATCCCCCCAAAGGCCAATTTCTAACATCCTCACCATGGAGGTTAGGATTTCAATATATAACTTTTGGGGTGGGAACAATCATTCCTTCTACAGCAATTACTGTTATGCAAAAGTAAAAATGTGGATATTTAAGCAAAAGCTTAAATGTGGATATTCAAGTGACAGAAGAGCTGCCTATCAAAAAGAGTATAAACCAACAGGGAAACAGTTAAATATACAGCTAAGACAAAATTTTTGAGGGTAACTTAGTTCCAGAAGGTACATTTTATGAACCTGAAGAAATTAAAATGCAACATAAAATAAGCAAGAGTCAGGAAGGAAACAGTAAATACAAGGACAGTCATTTCCTCATCTGTCATGGCAGTGAGGGGGTGAGCCAAGAAGAAGGAACCTTATGAGTATTACTTGGAGCTGAAAGGGAACCACCAGAAGAACTAAAAATAAGGATCACACCAAGAAAAGTCTGGAGGCGGAGGGGGAAGAGAGAGGAAGTGAAAGAGTGGCAATTTTCTCTTAGTCATAACAGAGTCAACAGATGCTCTGCAAGAGTGCTAAATTCAGAAAGAGAGGGTTAAGTATAACATAAATAAGTATAAAAAGAATGACTATGAAAACCAAAAGCAGAATATATGACTTCCAAATTACCAACAGGCAAACCCACGTGGACATGAACTCATACATAAAACAACACTAAAATGGCCAAGATTGACCAAATTGCAAAAAATAGAAAACAGGGCTTAAAATAAGGTGATATATTAAGGTGCAACATATGTTACATCAATATTGAAAAATAGGATTACCTTGTCCACTACATTAAAAAAAAAATTTATAAAGTAAAATAGAAGAAGCTAACCCTGCATGAGCCCAATGAACAAGAAAGGAAGTTAACCCAAAATAGGGGGTGGGCAAGGTGATCAGAAAAAAATCATAAATGAATTTTTCTAAAGGTAATATTTTGCAGTTAATTTTAAATTTTTAAAGAAAGAAATGACTTATTAGAAAAATACAAAATGCCCAAAATGAACCAAAAGGAAGTCTAATTTTCATTGAAGGCAAACAAAGAGAACATCCCTTAACAAAAGGATGAGGCCCATGGATTCCCCTCATCTTGTGTTGCATAGACAAGACATGGGAAAGGAAAGGCGGCTTATGTCACAAGGTCAGCATAACTGCAGTTCTAAAATATAAAGGTAGGACAGAGAAAATACAAACACAGCTATAAAAATTCTAAATGAAATACTAGCACTAAGAAAACAAGAAACCTTACTGAATATGACAATAGCATTTTTTTTTTAAAGAGAGAAGGACAATGAGAGAATCAATTTTTATTGAGTTTTTCGCATGGCTTTCATTGCTCTGACACTTAGCTGTGTGCGTGGGTGCTGGAGTTTGAACCCGTGTACTTTCACATGCCAAGCAAGTGCTATAACCGCTGAGCCACCACTCCAGCCCCGACAATAGCATGTTTTAAAAGCCAAAACTAAATAGTATCTTAATGTTTTTTTAAAACTAACATAACCTAGCTGCACCCATCCGTTTTTAACACTGAACAGTTTTAATGATTATAAGACAAAAATTATAGATAGAGCTTATGTAAACATTGGAATACAGGGGTGAAACTAATTCTCTTTGCTGATGATACGAGAATACTTGAGTTAAGCCAAGACACTCCAGGTAAAAATTATAAATTTGGTGGACTAGATGAACATACATGAATGAAAATCAGTAAGCTTATCATGCTACTATAATCTAACTTCTATCCACCTAGCACAACTGATATCAAGGATGTAGGTTTTCCACACCAAGCAATTCTCCAGTTTTCTGTAAGTCCCAGCTGAGTGTTCAACAATTCAATTCAACACTACCCAGAGCTAGTGAAGACCTCTTGGCTCTCAGTCTCAGGACCATGCCCACTTCAGATACCAGTCACAGGTAGCAGGTCCTCAATTACCCATAGCTTCTTCTGACCTGATTCTCAAAATTCTCTCTTTGTGTTTGATAAAGTGCTGTCAAGGTATACAGAACTCAGGGGAACAGTTTACTTGTGTTTACTAATTTATTATAAAGGATATCAATTACTAAGTATGCAATTAAGAGCCACATGAAAGGGTACATAGGGTTTGGTCCAGAGGGGTCCCAATCATCTGTCCTGTGGAGCTGGGGTGTGCCACTCTCCCCACAAGTGGATATGTTTACCAACAAAGCTCTCTGAACCCCACTTCCTAGGGTTTTATGGAAGTTTCATTACATACGCAGGACTGGCCATTGGTGATTGAGTGGATGTCCAGCCCCTCTCCCCTCCCAGGAAGTCTGGATTGGTGGGTTCCTCTGGCTTCCAGCCTCCCCACCCCACCCCACCATCCTAAAACTATCCAGAGACCTCAAGAGCCACCTCCTTAGCAAAAAATAATGCATAGACAACAGTATGCCATTTCTAAGACAGTTCAACAAGCTTGTAAATAAAAATCCAGAAAGACTTCCCAGGAAAATATCAGCTAAAGAAAAGTAGAGGTTGAAATAACACTGATAAGTTGGACCCAAGGCAAAGGTTCTTAAACAAGACAGAGACAACGAATCCTGATAAAAGCAGCACTCAACAATAAAGCCATACAATGATAACTTTGTAGGCCCAGAGATCCAAAGGCAAGGTACAGAAGCACTGTGGGAGAGGGAGACCGCATGGCCTGATCCTTGTCAGGCAGACTGGAGACAGACAGAGATGGTACACAATAACATGGGGTTACAAGCTCCTGTGAAATATTGACAAACAGCCAAGTAGACCACAAGAAAAATCTCAAGTTAAATAATGAAAGGGGAAATTTAAACCACCAATAACATTGTCTGGTAATTATGTGAGATAACGAAAGATCATCACAAAAAGAATAAACAAAATTTTTTAAACATGCAAAGAACAATTGGGACAAAAATTAGGAAACAGTTACAAGGAAAATGAGACGTGAAATCTTCCCAGATGTGCTCAAACCATGATCAAAACAAAATTGTGATAATGTTCATAACAGCTTTCTCATGAAATGAGGGAGATGAATAAGATGAATTAATAGAGTTTGAATTCCAAACTTAAAATAAAAACAAACAAAAAAAAAACAGAAAGAAGTAATAATGAAGGTAGAAATGCATTTAAAAAGGGTAAAACAGGTTAAGCACAAGGCAAGACCAAGCTTGACAGATCCAAGAAATAACAAACCAGGGTTGGGGATTTAGCTCAGTGGCAGAGCGCTTGCTTAGCATGCACAAGGCCCCGGTCCTCAGCCCTGGGGGAAAAAAAAAAAAGAAATAACAAACCAATGAAGAATACAAACGACGACAGATGCTGGAGGGGCTGTGGGAAAAGAGGAACACTGTTACATTGCTCGTGGGACTGCAAACTGGTACAGCCACTCTGGAAAGCAGTGTGGAGACTCCTCAAAAAATTAGGCTGGAACCACCTTGACCCAGCTATCCCACTCCTGGGTATCTTCCCAAAAGAGCTAGTATCAGCATATTATCGAGATGCAGCTTCTTCAATGTTTATAGCAGCTCATTTTACTATAGCTAAATTATTGAACCAACCCAGATGCCCCTCACTTGATGAGCAGATTCAAAAACTTTGGTACATATATACAATGGAATACTACTCAGCTATCAGAGAAAATGATATTATGGCATTTGCAGCCAAATAGATGGAGATGGAAAAAATTATGCTAAGTAAAGTATCCCAAACTCAGAGACTCAAGGGCCGAATGTTTTCTCTCATTTGTGGAAGCCAGAATACAACCAGAAATAGTATGATAGATGGCTAAGCTAATAATAACCTCAACATGTATGAATTTTTACATGAACAGGGGGAACCTTGCCTAAGAGGCTGGGGGACCAGGGAGGGGGGAAGGGAAACGGAAGGATATCAAGGAGACCAGAGGGAGATAGTGTGGAGGAATCTAATCAGAGGGGAACCTCCGACCTCCATGAGAGTCCAAGTAACTTGGGGTTTAAGTAGGGGGAAACATGGAACCATGGGGAACTGAAGGGGGAAACCATGGAATGGCACCAGCCTTGGCTTGTTCTTGATTGATGATGAGTCCCTCCGAATTGTAAGACCATGTTTAATGAATTAAAAAAAAGACAAAGACTTAAAAAAAACTAAATAAAATTGATTCTGTCTCTCTTTCTCTCTCCCTCACTGTCCTTCTCTCTTAAAAAAAGAAAGAAAGAAAGAAAGAAATAACAAACCCTTTCTAGACGCACAATCCTTAGTCCCCTCTTATCTGTGGGGGAGTTACTCCAAGACCTTCCGTGGATTCCTAAAACATTGGATGGTATCAAACCCTATAGATACTATGTTTGGCCCTATACACACATATCTATGATAAAGTGTAGGCACAGTAAAAGACTAACAACAATAACTGATAACAACGTTCAATAATCCTAACAATATACTGTAATAAAAGTTACTGAATGCAGTCACTTTCTCTCCAAATATCTAACTCTTCACTGCATTCTAGTAACACTTAGACCATGGTTGATTTCAGTTAACTGAAAACACATGGAGCACAACTATGGCTGAGGGCGGACTAGGGTGGTTTACTGCCTGCACAGTGAAGGCAGGAGCACAGCTCCCTGGCACTTCACAGGAAAATATAAACAAAAAGGAGGAGGCTGTGAACAGATGCACAGGTGCTGGAGATTGGATCTGAATTGTTCCTCAAGGCTTGATCCCCAGGGTGCCACATTGGGAGGTAGTGGAATCTTTAGGAAGGGGGCTTAGTGGGAAGTCTGAGGTCACAGGGTCACAGTGGACAGGGTCACAGGCGACAGTGGCACCCAGGGCTCTTCCTATGATTTTCTTTGGATTCCTGCCCACGAGGCAAGCAGTTTTGCTCTGCACATTCCCATCATGGAGTGCTATCTCCCCACAGGCCTAAAGAAACTGGCCAATAGATCAAGGACTTAACCTCCAAACCTTTGAGCTACTTTTCCTCCTTACAAGGTGATTTTCTCAGGTGTTTGTTACAGTGACGAACAACTGACTCACACAGTGGACACCCTCTTACTTTGTGCTATACCTTCATACATCCTATTATAGTGTGCTACTAAAGCCAAGCTTGGCTAAGCATGGTATAGCCTAAAGCTGCACCCTCAACAGGGCAGAAGAGAAAGCCTGATGCTTCAGCCCAACAGGTGTCAGCCTCCTTGGTAGAGAGGAACAGAAGTGGATTCTGACGGAGGCAACTCACAAACCTCCCATGGTCCCCTGAAGATCCCAGATGTTCTGCCCAGACTGAGAATAGCTGTGGTGTAAGAGTTGCCAATGGGACTATGACCAGGTGGCTCATCTAGGTAGTCTCCCCAACACAGAAAATCGATCACTTACTCCAGAATATGTATCTTGAAAAAAGTCAGTTTTAAAAGATAATCACAGTTTATCAAACTAAGAGGAAACAAACAATTGTTACAGTTTGTAAAAATAAGTAACAATCACAGAAACTAAAAAAAATTAAAGGGCTGGAGCGGTGGCTCGGTGGTAACGGCCTTTGCCTTGCATGCGGGAGTAAGCGAGTTCAAACCCCAGCACAATGTACACAAGGAAGTGTCAGAGGAATGAAAGTCACATGAAAAACTAAATAAAAATTGCTTCTCTCTTTCTCTCTCTGTCTCTCACTGTCTCTCAAAAAAAAAAAAAAGAATCATAACTTACTTTATGAATCTTGATGTAAACACAATTAAAAATCTAAATAAATGGATGAAATTCTAAGGAAAAAAGTGATAATACAAATGATCTCAGAAGAATACTTAAACCTCAAAAAGCAAAGCAGTAATGTAAGATCTTAAGATAATCATCAGATACTTCTTCACCTTCCAGACAAAGGAGGTAGGGGGCGGTTATCAGACTCAGATACTTTTCACCAGAGTCTTTCAATCTTTCAAGATATGTATACATGTACTGTGTGACTATTGTGGAAAATAGTTTTAATAATAAGATAATACCAATACCAAAGCATGAAATAGCAAAAAATTAAAGATATAAAATAAATATTGAAAACAAACATGTCTACAAAGCGGTGAGGGGCTGCAGCACCGGCTCAGCAGTTGGAGTGCTTGCCTGGCATGTGGGAGGACCTGGGTCTGAACCCCAGCACCACTTACACAACTAAGTGTCAGAGAAACAAAGGCCAGATGAATAAATACACCTTATTCTCTATTCCTCTGTACTATCTCCCTTTCTCTCCTAAAAAAAAAAAAAAGCAAGGAAATTGCAATAAAAATTATCTCATTGTCTTCAATTATTGTTGATTCCTCAACTGCATTTCCTATAAATTTTAGTTGTAGCTTGTCAATTTCCTTGCATGTACACACAAATACACTTGCGCAAACACACAAATCTTTGGAATTTTTATTAGAATTGAACTTAATTTATTGATCAATATGGGAGAAGGGACATCTTTACAATGTTGAGTCTTTCAGTTCACTAATATGATACATCTATAGATGTTTTCTTTAATTTCTCTAGAAAGTACTTGAAAGTTTTCAGTGTAGAGACATTGCATTTAGATTTATTTGTATTTGATGACTTTTGAAATTACTGTGCTGAAATTGTCAAAAAATAAATTAGTTTTTCTCAGTTTGTTGCTTAGATGAAAGAAAATTTTTATATTTGACTTTATATCCAAAGACTTTGCTGTAATCTCTGATTAATCATAATAGTTTGCTTGTAGATCCTGCTTTATTTCTACTTGAAGGAAGATGAAGTTTATATAGTGATTTATTAAGCACTTTTATAAAGCTAATTGAATTTTTATAAGGTTAAAGTAAGCAAGAAGAGTGTGGTTTCATGCAAGGATTGACACATTGACCAAAAGTACAAAATGGTCTCTAAAACCAAGATTCCATTGGTGTTGCCAGGGCCAGTGTCACCATTATGACATCACAGTGGTCTGGAGTACAAAGACCTATGCAATAAATGGTACTTGGTGCTTCAGATACCAATGTAGAAACATCAATTCCTAATCCCTTCTTCACACCATAAAGAAAAAAAATTAGAAAATGCAGATTGTAAATTTTAATAAAATAGCTGCAAAGTATTACATTTATGGCCTTATAATAGGAAAATACTTTTCTTAAGGCTATGTATATGTGTGTGTATATACATACACACATACATATATACAAACATACATACATATATATGTATGTATATATAAATGTGTGTCCCAGATTACCAACTGTTTTCTTAATGGTGATATACAGATAGAAATATATGATATGTATAAATGCATACATATAATATTATAAAGAATTGAAAGAATTGAAATATATATATAATAGCATAAAGAATTGAAAGAATTGGATAGTGTGTATGTGTGTGTGTGTGTGTGTGTGTGTGTGTGTGTGTATCACCATAAAGAAAATTTAGGCCACAGAGTAGAAGAAGATATTTCATACCTGGACAAGGGAAATAATGTATGAAAAATTCTTAAAAATCAATAAGAAGAAAGACACAGCAAATAGGCAAGAAATCGAACAGAATAGCGATATCTAAATGACCAATAAATATCTAACAGTGTGAGTCTCATTTCTCATCAAGAAAAGGCAACTTAGGGCTAGAGTGGTGGCTCAGTGGTTACGGAGCTTGCCTGGCATGCACAACTACACAGGTTCAAACCCCAGCACCCATGTACACAACTAAGTGTCAGAGCAACGAAAGCCATGTGAAAAACTCAATAAAAATTAATTCTCTCCATCTCTCTCTCTCTCTCACTGCCCTTCTCTATTAAAAAAAAAAAAGAAAAAGAAAAAGAAAAGGCAACTTAAACAGTATCACAATCTAGCCAGCACAGAGGCTAAGATGGAAAGACTGATAATATGATACATATACATTGATGTGGACTAACTGAATTCATGTACACAGCTGGTGGAAGCATAAATTGGTACAGTCTAATTGTAAAATTATTTGGAAGTCTCTATTGAAAATTACTGTATGCACACATTATGACCTAGCAATTCCACACTAAACAGAAATGCACACAAAAACTCAACACAGCACCCTTGCACCAGAAACTACCCAAAAGTCAAGAATAAATAAGCTGTGAGGTATTCACTCAGTGGAATACTATGCAGGAAGGATAGTGGATGAAATATAAGATTTCCATAGTAAGGGTGAATCTCCAAACATAATTGTAAATAAAAGAAGCCAGACACAGAAGTGTGCGATTCTTTATGATTCCATTTGCATAAAACAGAAAGGAGGACAACAGTCTCCCGCAATTAAAAGTCATGCTGCTGCTTAGCGGTGGTAGTGGTGGGAATGGCTTCTGGGAAAGGGTGTCTTATGTGCTAATGGAATCCTATTCCTGGATCTGGAGCTGGTTGACTTGATATGATTCACTTATTGCCAAAAGATGGGAGAGAGGGAAAAAGAGACTACTTCACGGGTATTGGGATTCCACTTGGGGTCATGAAAACATTCTAAAACAAGGTAGAGCTGATGGTTTGTTGCACAGTATTCTGAATGCATTCAATGTCGTTGGTGTTAAATCATAAAATAGATAAAACGGTGAATTTTATGTTCTGTGTATTTTGCCAAAAATAAAAAAAAGAATGGGGCTGTAATCCCAGCAGCTCAGGAGGCTGAGGTTGGATGATCACAAGTTGAAAGCCAGCCTCAATGAGAGCTCAGATTCTTTAAAAGAAACTAGACGATATTATCTTAATTTTTATGTATACACATACTTTAAGATATCAGTTTCCCAGACAAAAATCTGCCTTTGGGTTGTGCTTAAGGTGTATATATTCAAGTTTTCCCTTTTTATTATATCACTAATTAATCTTTAAAAAATTGAAGACAAATTAATAAGAAGAAACTAGTTTAAAATAGCATGGAATAATTAAGTAATGATTGCTCCATGCCTCATTAAAAAGTAGTGTAGTAAATCTATCCATGCTGATATAAGAAAAAGTTAAGATACATGATTGAAGAACAGTAGATCCAAATATAGAACATATAGTATGTCCATTTTGCTATTTTTTAAATTCATGTATTCCACCAAAACATTTTGCACATTTAAAGTATAGCAGTTATCACCCTAGGTATAGAATATGCAGTGGTAGGTAGACCATCTGAGAATCTCAGATTCTGTAAGCCAAAGCATGCAAAAGTTAAAAAAAAATAATTATTTGATTACACATACTTCAGTAAACTTTGCCTTCTAAAATTGAACCCTAACCACTCCAGTAAGCCCATGTCTAAACAATATGGTTTCAGATTGTGATCAGAGCAAAGAAGAAAATGTGATTGGACAAAATATAGGGGGTAGTTCCTTTGGAAGGTGGCATTAAAATTAATGTCTGAATGAGAAGAAGAGAGTGGAGAGGGAAGAATGGGGGATGAAGTTTTGGGAATTATAAGCCATGAATGTGAGGCATATTTTAGCAAGGGACAAGGTTGTCTACTTGGGGCTTTGAGAGAGGTGGTGGTGGAGAGAAGTCTGTGTGTGTGTGTGTGTGTGTGTATGTGTGTGTGTATGTATGTGTGTGTATGTGTGTGTGTGTGTGTGTGTGTGTGAGAGAGAGAGAGAGAGAGAGAGAGAGAAAGGTAGAGACAGAGACAGAGACAGAACCAGTGGAAGAAATATTATCAGATGACCACATTATCGAGTCTCAGCTGCAAACCAATAGCACTCTCAATTGTTTTAGACAGTATTTACCAGGTGTGGTCAAATTTAAGGAAAATCAAATTGTGGGTATGTGCAGCAGCAGGGAACCTCCCTGAGCCCCATGCCAAAGGTGAAAGGGGGTACAGCAACAGCTGAAGGAGAGGACGCCTACAGAGGCATGCCTTGATCAGCCTGACTCCTGGGTCCTCTTCTCCTCTTCTCAACTAGGCCTCATCCTTGGACTTCTATATTTGTTCTTGGAGAGTCCAGTTTTAGGAAAAGCCCAGCTAAGTCAGTTTAGAGAGAAGCCTTGCACCTTCATTTTCTGATCCTACATCTCTCCACATTCCTTTGGGTTCCTCAACCCACACTACCTCTCCAGTGATGTCTGATCATCCTTGCCTAATTTTGAGAATCTTAATATGCCAGTTTAACAATAATCCCCTATTCCTAATGTCACCTCTTGGTAATTTTTCTTTCATTGACTCCTCTGCCTTGCTCCTTGACTCCACCCTGCTCCTTGATTCTTATTCCTGTCTTTGCTGTATTTAGCATTGACCCAGATCTCTTCTCACTATTGCAATAGCCTTCACATTCATTGCAATAGTCCTGAATAAAGTCTTCCTCAACATCTTAACAAACATGGGAATAATTTTCCTTTCACAGAATCACTGCAGAGAAAGTTCTGGTAGAATCAGTGTCCTGACCTCTCTTTCCTGCTGCCCTCTATTCTCCTTCCAGCCTTTCCCATTAGGCAAACACATGTGGGAACCAGAACACAGGAATCTGTTGATGAGATTCATTCATAAAGTGATCTTCCCTGATACATAGCAGGATGGAGAAAAATGGCAGAGAGTAATTGAGAGCACTTGGACAAATGTCCAGCACCCTCTGCTCCTTCTCCTCCTGTGCCTCAACCCTTGGACACTTGAGGACAAAGCAAGGGATACACAGGGAACCATTGCTACTTTGCCACTGCCAGGGAAGTCAACCAGATATCCTCCCACCTAACACCTTGAATTTTTGCTCCAGGAGCACATGGTAGGTCATTATTAATCAGTAAAAATATAGACACTATTGTCTCATTTGACATTGGACCCAAAGTCTAATCCAAAAATCACAGACCTCTTTTTCTGTCACTTATTCTGTACACATAAAGCACATATGAAGTCCCAAATAGGCAGTACTGCTCCATGGTGTTCCCAAAGCCTTCCTTCAGGAGGTTGGTCATGAACAGGAAGTGGGCACATACAGAGGGGTGAGGGCCACTGGGGTTGGGCCATGCCATTTTTTTTTTAAGTCTACTTATGAATTGTAAACTAGCAAGCATTCCATAAAAACTGTTTAAATGTCTCTACTTAAGATACATTAACAAGTATAATGATAAAAATATTTAAAATGATAATAAAAATCACTTCCAATAACCTGTAATGTTTATGTTAAGTTAAAGACCAGTACTTTACAGATGGAAAACTTCAATGATTTAATTTAGTAAATTTGCATATTATTCAATTTCATAAAACTTAAATGAAAGTTATATTATATTTTTGCCTCTGCAGAAGAAATGTCCTCATCCAGGACTCTGGACAAGAGATTTCACACATAAGATCATATCTTATTTCAGAAAAACAGAGCTGAGTCTTTTTCTTTCTTTCTTTCTTTTTTTTTTTTTTTTTGTTGGTGTTTTGTTTTGTTTTTAAGAGAGGGAGAGCATGAGAGAGAGAGAGAATTAATTTTATTTAGTTTTTCATCTGATTTTCATTGCTCTGGCACTTAGTTGTGTATATGGTGCGGGGGTTTGATCCCGGGTCCTTGCACAGGCCAGAAAAGTATAGTAACCACTAAGCCACTGACAGCTCCAGCCCAAGAGCTGAGTCTTAATAAACATTTTAGTTCTAATTTAAGATTAAATATTATGTTATCTAATATGCATTATATGCCTTATATCGTATCCACTCTTTGAAAAGAACTGGAAAATGTATTTTTGAACACTTAATAGAATTCTTTGTGGTATGGACATCTGTTTTTCTCTATCTTAGCTTCAAAATTATGAGCAAAGTACTCAGTCCACCTCACCTTATCGATTCCCTTAGTTCAATAATTACATTTGTATATCTCTGTTTACTTTCTGTAGACAAATATCCAATTCCATCAAGTTTTTTTTAGCAGATTTTTTTTTCCTCTCTCTAGGATTATAAAAGGGAGTTGTTTTTCTCTGCCTATCTGACAAATGTTTTGGAAAGATTAAAATGTCAAAGGCAGCGGGAGTAAGTCACTGGGAATAAACACAGCCTTGTATAATACCCTGTATGTCATAAGACTGACATATGTTTATTTTAAATAACTGGAAAAAAGACACATTAATAACAGTGTCTTCTTAAAGCTTTTATGCTGCATTCGGAGAATCACGATATGTACAATTTAAAAATATATATTGTCTAAACCTTAAATATGCATTCAAATTTTCTATTCACTTTCTGATACAATGCAAAGCAATTTCATTTCCACTTATTATAATTCTATTCAGAAGCTTAGGTTTGTGCTAATATATCTGAATTAAATATTAATGCATATATGTTTGGTATATTTCTAATGAAATGTTTCTTGAAATAATTCATAGGATAATAAAAAATAAAAAATAGGTTAATAAAAATAGCAAACTAAAATATAATAATAACAAAGTACAAAATAAATATACAATGTGAAAACTCAAGTGTCCCAAAGTCATAAATTTGAATTCCAAAGTTTTATGAGCTACATGAGGAGCTGATTTTTTTCTCCAGTTGACAGTAGCATCAATATCCTGTCCCAGGTCATAAGCAATCAGGTGGGCTACAAAATTGAACTCTCCTAAATATACCCCAAAATATATTCTTGGGAGAGGTAATTGTCAATTATGCTTAATAGCAAACTTTTAAAAATGTACATTATTTTATGTGCTCCTAGCAACTATTAACTAAGACTTTTGGTGTATAGTATGGAATAGATTTAATTTTATAACATAATTAAAATGTAATAAAATATAATGCAATAATCTGCAAAGGGAATCATAAATTAATTTGATGATGCATTTTTATGTCACAGAAATATTTCAGTGCTTCTCATTGTCTTAGGAATCATCTGAAATTTGAACTATTCCTCTTGGCACCATCCATCAGCCCCACACCTTCATACATGCTTATCCTCATTCTGGTTCACACTGACAGCCCAAGGAACTTCGTCACCTATTGCAAGCCTTGGCATATCTCATCTCCAGCTTCACAGAGTGTGGTATTGGCTCCATTTCCCAGGGGAGGAATCTAAGACACGAAGAGGTTAAATAACTCACCCAGCATCCCACCACCAAAAAAAGTATGTAGCCAGGATTTGAATGTAGTTTTTCAAATCAGTTTTAGCTCAAGGGAAAGTCTTGACTTTTTACGCTCTTTCCTTCATCTTAAAAACAAATTTAACAGCTAAACAAATAAGTAAAACAGAAAAGCACACGAGAGAGACTTTGTGATCTTTTAAAAAATACTTCTGTGTGCAAGATGCAAGCATTTAGAAGCATGTCTTGTATCCTCCATAGAGAAGATATCAGGTGACATGAGCATCCTTCTGTCCTTTTCCATACATTCCTTATGCAACTAAAATATCATGACATTCATAGATATTCAACATAGTATGTATGCATGGGAATGCGTAGGTGTCTGTCTGAATTCTCTTTTCAGCTCCCTGAATTATCCACTTATTTATTATTTTTGTACTTCTAGTCTTATTTGTTTGACAATACGTTATGGTATCTGCTGGGTCTGGTACACCTTATTCTTTTTATCTCGTTACTTATTTAGCTAATCTTTGATATTTTCTTCCTCACATGAACTTTAAAATGAGCTTGTCAGTTCTATAAAAATGTTCTTGGAATTTTGATTAGGATTGCATTAAATGTACCAGTTCAGAAAGAACTGCCAGATTGAATGTACCCTTCAGAAATATGATCATTATTTTCATGTATTTATGTCATTTTTATATCCCTAAATAAGATAGTACAGTATTACCAAATAATATGGACTCGTTATCATCATTTTCAAACTTAGTTGAAATTGAAAAGACCGACTATCTTCATGACCAACTGTCCTCATGCTATAGATTAAGAAATAGCTCACAGGTCTTTGTGTGTGCTAAGCAAGTGCTCTATAACTAAGACAAAATCTCCAACCCCTAGGAATCTGCTGTTTCTTAAAGAGATCCCAGTACTCACCCACTTAAATGCCTGGTGTGTTCTTTTAGAATCCATTTTAAGATTTTCTACTCCTTAAGTTAACTTTGGTTAGATTATTTTCTGAAAACCATGGCAGTCTCATCTAGAACTTTAAATCCATTAGTCTAAGTTGTTCATGATATTTGATATTGTCTTGGTTTTCTCTGAGACTCTGGCTCCCCTCCTGCAGTGCATGATTTTTCCCACCAAGCTGTGTCTAGTGCCTGAAGACTTCCTGATGTGGCATGACTTCCAGGCCCTTAGTGCTAGCAGCTTGTGTTAATTAGCTTTTCACTGTTATGACAAATGCCTGAAGAAAACAACTTACAGAAAGAACTATTTTGTCTCATAGTTTCAGAGGTTTCAGAATAGGATTGGCAGACACCATTCCTTTGGACCCAAAGTGAGGGAGAACATCATGTTGGAAAGGCATGGTGGAGAAAAGCTGTTCAGCTCATGGCAGCCAGGAAGTAAAGAGAGGAGAACGATAAAGGAGATGGGGATGAGAAATACCTTATGAGAACATGCCCCAGTGGCCTACTTTCTTCAATAACTTCTTTCAATTTCCACTGCCTCCTGTGGCCCATGCAGCTATCAATGGATTAATTCACTGATGAGCTGAGAGTCCTCAGGATGCAGTCACTCCCCAAAAGCTCCACATCTGGTCATTGCAGTATTGAGGACCAAGTCTCCAACATATGAGCCTGTGGGGGATATTTCATAGCCAAATCATAACAGAAACACAAACTATTTGTTTATGCTGCAGAAGGAGTTGGCAAAGGGAAAGTCTCGGTGGAGTTTCAAACATGTACACTACTTTGTAATTCCATCTACAGACCATCAGTCCTCCCTGGGAGTAGGTGAGCCCTTCTCTGAATTAGCCATCAATCACTATTTTTAGGACCTAAATATATACCACATTTCTTTTTGTGTCCCTTTCCATTTCATTATCTCCATAAACATGATATCTCTCCTCCTATTTAGAGGGTTAGAAAAAGTGTCCACAGGCTCCAATCTAAACGTCATGAGGCTGGATCATCAAAGAAATGGGAAATGTGTATGGGGGACCAGCAGGTCAGGGTCTATAGGCAGGAACCAATGGTGGAAGATAATGTTATAACAAGTGTCCTTTTTTCCTCACTTATGCTATAGTTTGAATGTGCCCCCGAATTTCATGTGTTAAAAATTTAATCCCCAAAGTAGCTTTATCAGAAGAAGAAGAGACACTCAAGCTAGCATGTCTGCTCAATTTCACTATGCAATGCCCTTGCCCTCTCCTGTTGCACCAAGAAGGCCCTCCCCTGAGGTCAAGCAGGGGTTGGTATCATGACCAGTCTCTATAATGTGAGTTCTATAAACCTATATTCTTCATAAATTGTCCAGTCTGTGACATCTAGCTTTAGCAACAGAAAACAGATTACAATTTACAAACAAGCCAGGCACCATTTATGGTATGTTTATGTCAGGTTTTAATCTTCATAAAAAATCATGCAACCATGCAATTAGCAATTTGAGACCCTAAGCAACTTAGCAAGGCCCTGTCTCAAAATAAAAAATGAAAAGGGCCAGGGATGTGACTCAGTGATTAAGATCTTAGGGGTTCAATCTCCAGTATCCCAAAAAAGGAAAATCATACTATTATATTTCTATGAATATTTCTATGACTCCCATTTTATGGCTAAAGAAACCCAAGCTCAGAAATTTGACAGAAATCTACTAAGGCCATATGGCATAGCTGGTAATCTAACCATCTGGCAAAACAAATTTCTGACTTTTGGATTTCTAACAAAGTACACACAGATCTCAAAAGGATAATTTCAAGTCACTTCAATTAATAGCTGTCATCCACAAGCCTTCTCATTCCTCCATATCCGGAAGTGGGAGGCAGTGTGAAAGTGGGTTGTGTTGTAAATTCACTGGGCAGAGAGCATTTCTGGTGTTTCGTGGGTGTTTGAGGAATCGCTTCTTTATGTCAGTACCCAGTACCATTGAGCATAAGGGAAAATATAAATCTACCATTCTGAAAAGCAATAATTACTCAGTAGTTTTCCAAGAAAAATCTGTAGTTGGTCTATGGTGCCCAAAAATTAATTTTATTTTTTCTAGGGCTAACATAGGAAAAGATTTCAAATTCTGTTTTGTGACTAAGAAAGGCATTGAAACAATTCAGACAGCACAGAATTTGACAGTGATTTTGTCTCAATAAAACCAGAGAACAAGAGAAAGAGTGAGATGAATAAGGAACAGAGCATGGCTTTCTGCCTGTCTTTGCTTCCCTTCCTCACCTGCTCATGCCTGAGATTTTCGGATTGATTCAATGAGAGACTCAGAGTTATGAGCCCTGGCACCTGCTGCCCTGGATTTGAATCAGACCTTGCCTCCCCCTGGTAGTGTGCTTTGTGTGAGCAACTTCTTCCTCTCTGGAAAGGGAATAATTAAATGTGAGAATTAAATGGGATGATGTGTGTTAAAACTTAGCCTGGTGCCTACCAAATATCAAGTGCTCAATTATAACCAACCATCTCTTTCTTTTATTAAAGAAGTAGAGTGAGAAACTAGAAAAATAACATTCATACAAAGACTTTATAAAGGACACAAAAAACTCAATAACAAAAATTCCAATTAGAAAATGGGCTGAAGATATGGATAAGACGCTTATCAAAAGATATGCAAATAGCCAACAAATATACGAAGATTCTCAACATCACACATCATCAGGGAAATGCAAATCAAAATGTCACACTTGTCAGAATAACTATTATCAAAAAGAAAGAAAATAACAGATGAGGGTGAGCATGCAGAGAAAGTGGAACTCTTACGCCCTGGTGGGTAGTAATGTGAATCAGCATGATGACTATTGAGAACAGTTAGGAGGTTCATTAAAAAGCTAAAATTTGAACTACCATACGATCCAGAAATTCCACTCCTGGGTAAATATCTAAAGAAAACAGTATTAGGATACCAAAGAGATACCTGCATGCCCATGAACAGGTAGAATGAACAGAAGTACTTATCAAAGAATGAGTGGGTAAAGTACACACGGCATAAGCTTTCAAAGGAACATTTTTCAGCCATAAAGAAGAATGAAATCTTCTCATTTGCAGAAACATGGACAGACCTGGAGGATGTCACTGCTAAATGAAGGAAGCCAGGTACAAAAAGACCAATACTACACTCATTCAAGGACATTAAATAGTTGGTCTCACAGAAGAATGGAGTGGAATAATGGTCACTGAAGATTGAGAAGAGCAGGGGAAAAGAGATTCAATAAGAGGCATCAAAACACAGAGAGGAGAAACTAATTCCAGTTTTCTATAGCACAGTAGAGTAACTATTGCCTACAACAATCTACAGTATATTTCAAAATAACTGAGAAAAAGAGGTCAAAAGTTCCCAACACAGAAATAATTACTCTTCAAGAAGATAGAAGATTTGGGCTGGATCGGTGGCTCAGTGATTTCTGCGCTTGCCTGGCAAGCACGAGGACCTGGGTTCAAACCCCAGCACCACGTACACAACTAAGTGTTGGAGCAATGAAGGCCATGTGAAAAACTAAATAAAGTTGTTTCTTTCTCTGTCTCTCTCACTGTCCTTCTCTCTTTAATTAAAAAAGAAAAGAATTTACTATTAAAAAAAGAAGATAGACGATTTGAGCATTACACATTGCATGCCTGTTTCAAGTTACCATACTCTACCCTCTATGTTTCTATGAATACTATCTCTCAATTTAAAATAAATAAATAAATAAATAAATAAAAAAGGACCTGGTAGGGATATTTCCTTTCTAAACCGCAGACAACATTGGACTTCCAGGTTGAAGGAGGCAGCACATAGGAACCCAGTTTAAATGCTGCTAAATAGAGGCAGGATTGTCCCCTAATGAAATCATACTAGAGGAAGGGGGATTCCCCGCCTGCCAACAACCCAGCCTCTCCCACCTGTCCAGTTTCCTCCCTTGTCAACTGTCTCTCCAGCCGGCTTTATCTCCAGGAAGAACAATGACTGAACTCCACCAGCTCTCCCATCCTGGGCTGAAGCCAGGGACAAGCACATCTCCTCTCTCCCTACTGCAGCTGGACAAGGCCTGGGAAATGTCCCAGGGCTCAAGGGTTTCACACCCACTGCTGGGGGTGAACCCTGCTACCAGGAGAAGGAAAAAAAGTCTGAGGAGAACACACAAGCGATAGATAATCAAACACCTGTGACTAAAAACATGGCTCAATATGGCACATTAGTATGTGTTTGAGTTTGTGATTACGCTCAGAATTTCAATTATAACCATAAATTTATATAGTTACACACAAAGCCCAAAAGACTGCCACCTCAGAACCCTCAGAAACTAATTTTTTCTTATGAAAAGCAACCTAGTATCTAAGAAAAAGAAAAATAATAATAATAAAGTATGTGTAATGATATTGAATTAAAATAGATTTATAAGGATAAGTCAATAGAAGTCTTTTCACTGCTTCTAATTTATATTACTTGATAATTCCCCTCAGAGCTTTGTTTTATTTGGCGGGGTGGGATTTTATGTCCTGCTGAATATTCAATACTCCTGGATTAGTTTAGGTGACTTTCTCACTGCATAACAAATGATTCCCACTCCTGCAGGGAGAAGTTGATGAGTCCTTCTCTATAATGCCATAAAATAACACAGCACAAGAGCCACGCTGGGTTGTAAACAATGTTTTTCTGAGTGTCCCTGTAGGGCTTGGCAGGGTCTGGCCAGCGCCTCAGGCAGGAAGCCACACTCTGGAGACACTAATTAACAGTGACAGAAATGAGCATGTTTTGTTCCCTAAAAATCTATTTGGAGACACAAAAGGAGACCCAGCTCTTGGAAAAGAAGATCTGCCGTGAGTTTTAAGAGGGAACTAAGTGAGAATATGAGGAGACATTCATGTTAGCATCTTGTTATTAAAAGTTGTCATCGATATTTTTGCATGTTCTCATTTCTACCCGGGCAACGAAATTAGCTTCTATGCTGGAGTAATTCACTTAGCGTCAAGCAGATGAGCTAATGACGCTGGCGGCCGTAGGCTGCCAACAGTCTGATTTGGAAGGCTTTTAACATTTCAGACCGTTTTTAAGGGAGTTTATGTCCAAGTATTATGAGACATTTTGTGATTTTTATAATGTACTATCCTTTGAACTTTATAAAAATAAGAATGTGATATTGATTATCTGTCTTTCTAACATAAGATGGGAGATGTGTGAGAGGCCCTGTTTTGGTAATGCTTTGAAAGAGAACCTGAACTATCCATTCAATAATGTGATACCCCAGGATGACTCCTTATTCACCCATTTAACATCTACATTGCTCTCCTTTGTTCCAAGGCTGCCATTGACTCTGAGCATCATATCCTGCCTGCAGCCAGGGTCTGGGAATATTTCTTCTCCATTCCATTTACTTACCTCACAATGTCTTGTGTTCTGCCTTGTCAACTGGTTCTTTTATTAAATGACGGTGACGGACTACTAACAGCATGCTTATTTACAACTAAATAGCAATTTGTCATTATTTTCCTCAGAACACAAAAGAACAAAGGCATGTACTTGTTCATTCTAACATTTGGGCATTGTTTTCTTGTATTCACATCCTGATTTCTAAGGCAAGGAAGTTGCTAGACACTGGATAGCAAGATAAGTCTCCATGACTTTCCGATTTTGCCTCCCACTCTCCTATAGAACAGAAATGGTCCCATCTTTTGCAGATGGAAATGTGACTGACCAGTGAAATTGTATTTCTGTACACAATATTTAACTTAAGGAATAAAACTGCATGTTAGTTGTAATGATCTGCTAACTGGTAGGTAGAGTTGGTGTGCTGAAAAGAGGAGGTAGAATCTTACCAGGTAAAGACAAGATTGGTTTAGAGGTCACCTTGATAAGAGGCCAGATGCACAATGCAGTGTGATCTAGCTCAAAGGGAAAGGAAGAAAATAAAAAGGGGAGGGAGAGAGAGAGAGACTGAAAGGAAGGAAGGAAGGGAGCGTGATTGGTCAGTGATAAACAGGGGAATATTCTTAAAGAAGACCTGGCCAGAGGATAAGTCTGTGATTATGTCAAAGATTCCACTGTCTTAGAATTTCATTCTCAGATGACTGAATGCTTCCCAACAAGAATTTGCTTTGATGAATTTTAATTCCTGGAATAAAAAAAAAAAACTTAAAGAAAATAATTGTGTTGAATTTAGGAAATTCAGAAGATTTTAATGTTGAGAACTAATCTAATTGACATCTTTTTTTTTTTTTTTTTAGTCTCCTTAGGACCTACTTTTTTATTGGTGCATTACAACTGCAAAATAGTGAGGTTCATTATACCTTACTTGAACATGCATACAACATAATTTGATCAGTCTCTTTCCCCAGTAACTTCCCCTTCCCTTGCTTCCTCCATCCCCCAAACGATGTGCTCTATTCTACTGATCTCCCTTCTATTACTATTATTTTAATACACACATGCACACACACATTTGCATATTTATATTTGGAATTCATCTGATTTACTTTTTCAAATCTGGATTGACTCATGCCTTGAAACACTGTGTTGCTTTGGCTTTAGGTTTGCTAAGCATCTAGGATAATATAATTTCCAAATATTTGGAATTAAGGACCCCATTCTAAAATGATGACTAAAACATAAGGATGTACAGTGACAAAACAAACAAAACACCTCTATGGATTGACTAGAACATTAACTAAAAATGTGCTACCATTTCTGAAAAAAGGTAAAACCCAAATGTTTGCAACATGCTATTTACATAGAGTGCAGATAATGCTTATTTTGATGCCATGTGGATTCACAGCCATTTTTGTATTTTATTGAGGCTCCCCTGGGCCCTCCAGACCCTAGGGGATTTGTCCAGCAAATGTAGAATATGAGGGCTTCATGCACATACCAGGCAATTTGGCTGTCAATGTATTAAGAATAAATAATAAGCATTCAGCATTCAGATTTACACAGGAGACAGCTTGCATATTTTCCTCAGTGGAAGATGAAAAGTGAAGAAAGAAATGAGGTAGAAAGAAACAGAAATCCCTCCTTATCACAGAGCTCTTCTTAGATATGATGGGAATTGGCTAGCTACTCATCAGTTGTACTTTCTCTGACTATAAAGCTAGATTGTACTGTATTCCATTCTTCCTTAGCAATTTAATGTGGCCACGGACCTGTGCTCTGGCAAACAGAAAGTGAGCAGATGTGGTGTCTTCTCTTCCCAACCTGGCACCTTAAAGCATGCCAGGCAGTTTTTCCAAACTGCTTTGCCTTTCAGTGGCTGGCACAGAGCCAACATGCAATGTGACCTGGGAAACCATGTGGTAAAAATGATAGCACTGCAGCAGGAGGAGTCTGGGCTCCAAGATGATTACTTGGAGATCTGCCTGCCAATCAAGAGTACCACTTTGAAATTATTTGAGTGAAGATAGATTATTATTTGACTTGAGCCATTATATTATGTTATAATGGTGACCTTAATTTGTGCACAATGTAATAAGCATCTAATTACTTCAACAACTAGAGATGATTCTAGTGTTGTGATTCTATGAGGCAGACTAAGAAGGAGAGTAGAATCCAACTTTTATGTATCTTCTCTGTAAAATTTACACATTCTCTAGGTAATATCTGTGTATCTTCTAAATGAGGTATGACTCATTATGTATGTTGGGTCATGTGGGGGGGTTGTATTTTATTATGTTTTAGCTATTTTTTTCATTTTTAAAAATTTTATTGAGGAGTTGAGTTTCTGTACAATCAAAAATGCATATGTAGAAACAATATGATATGCCCCTGATCCTAATCAAGAATCATCCCCATATTACCCACACCCCACTCTCTTGACTGTTCTATGCTTCCTCCTATAAGTAAGATATAATAATATATTGTGCATTTTCCAGAATTAAATGATTGCATAAGTATTATTTGACATTTCAGGGGAGTAAAGAGTAAGCTACATTATTGATTCCCCCTGTAGATCTCTCCCCATCATCACTCCTTCTCCCCTCCCTCCCTTTTCTTCGCCCCCACTACCACCACCTCATATCTATGGTTACCCAGGATTATATGTTGCTTCAACTTTGGTGAGTCTAGTATACAAGCTTGATCTTTCAGCCAAGCCTGGGTTTTGCTCTAGCCTCCACAGATGAGGGGGAAACATTTGACCCTTGAATCTCTGGATTTCGCTAATCTTACTTAGCATAATTTCTCCCACTGCCATCCATTTACCTTCAAATGCCATAAAATCATTGTTTCTATAGCTGAGATGAATCCATTCATCCAGGGACATCTGGGTTGATTCCATAATTTAGCTATTGTAAATTGAGCTGCTATGAACATTGATTTTGCTGTGTCACTGTGATATACTGATTCTAGTTCTTCTGGGAAAATACCCAGAAGTACCAGTTTGCAGTTTCACCAATAGTGTGCTAGTGTTCCTATCTTCCCACATCCCCTCCAGCATCTGTTACTGTTTATATTCTTCATCTTTGCTTATCTGACTGGAGTGAGGTGAAATCTTATGGTAGTTTTGATTTGCATTTCTCTGGTTACTAGTGATTTAGAATACTTTCACTGGCTTGTTAGAATTCCTCTGTTTCGATTTTTCTGTTTAGCTCTCTGGCTCATTTATTGATTGCATTGTTTGTGGTTTTGATTTTAAGTTTTTTGAGTTCTTTGTAAATTTTGGAAATTAGTCCCTTGTTGGAGGAATCATAGGCCATGATTATCTCCCATTCTGTAGATTCTCTCTTAACAGTTATGACCAATTCCTTGGATGAGCAAAAGCTTTTAAGTTTAATAGCATCCTACTCACTGATTCTTAACTATAATTCTTTTGATTTGGGAGTCTTATTGAGAAAGGTGTTGTCAACTTGCATATCCTGGAATGTTGCTCCTATTTTTTTCTTCTAGCAATTGAATGGTAGCTGATTTAAATTCTAGTTCCTTGATCCATTTTGATTTGATTTTTGTGAAAAGTGAGAGATAAAGTTCTAATTTCAGCTTTAAGCAAGTGGCTGCCCAATTTTTCCCATTTAGTGTTATACTAGCTGTGAGTTTGTCATATATGGCCTTTACAGAGTTAAGATACATTCCTTTGAATATAGGGATATTCTGCAGAGTTTTGATCATAAATGGGTGCTGGATTTCATCAAAGGCGTTTTCTGCATCAATTGAAATGATCGTATAGGTTTTGTCATTAATTCTGCTTAAGTGATGAAGCACATTTATTGATTTGTGTGTGTTGAACCAGCCTTGCATCCCTGGAATGAAATCCACTTGATTGTGATGACTTATCTTCTTAATGTATTTATTATTTATTTTTATTAGTGCATTATAGTTGTACACAATGATGGGATTTGTTGTCACATATTCATAGATGCACGCAATACAGCAATACAAATTGGACAATATTGCCTCCCACCTGCACTCCTCTACTTCCCTCCTCCTATCCCCTAATCCCTTGACTCTCTTTTGGGTCCTATATTTTTCCTAAAATACCCAAGTACAGTGACATAATTCTTATACCTATGAAGAATATTTTTTATAAACATGACTATAGTACATACAATGACATACTTATGAATGCTTGCAATGTGCCTTGTCCTTAATGTGTTTTTGAACGTGGTTTGTTAGAACTTCATTAAGGATTTTTGTGTCAATGTTTATCAGGGATATTGGCCTATAGTTTTCTTTCTTTTCTTTTTTTGGATGTGCCTTCATTTGGTTTTTGAATGAGGGTTACGGTAGCCTCATAAAAAGTGTTTGGGAGAGTTCCCTCCTTTTCACTTTCTTGGAATAGTTTAATAGGAGAGGAGTCAGCTCAGTTAGTTAGAGTTAGTTAGTGGTAAAACTCAGTGGGGTATCTGTCAGCTCTGGATTTTTTTCTTTGGAAGGTTTTTGATTGCTATATTGATTTCAGTACTTGTTATGGACTGTTTAAGCTTTCAGTATCATCCTGCATCAATATGGGAACGTTGTATGTGCCTAGAAATTTGTCCATGTCTTCCAGATTTCTGATTTAGAGGTGCATAGCTTTTCAAAACAGGTTCTGATAATCCATTGGATTTCTGTGGGGTCAGTGGGGATCGCTCCCTTTTAACTGGTGTTTTTGTTCATTTGCTTTATCTCCCTCTTTCTTTTCGTGAGATTGGTTAATGGTCATTTTATTTAGTTTTTCAAAGAATCGGCTCTTTATTTCATTGATTCTTTTTATTGATTTTTTGGTTTTGATTTCATTGATTGTACCTCTGATCTTATTTCCTGCCTTCTCTTGGCTTTGGGATTGGATTTTTCTTCCTTTTTTAGGGATTTGAGGTGGAGATAAACTTATTTATTTGGGATCTCTCCTGATTTTTAATGGAGGCACTCAGTGGTATAAATTTCCCCCATAAGAATACTTTCCTGCTGTCCCAGAGGTTTTGATATGTTATCTTTCACTTCCAACGATTTCTTGATTTCTGCTGTCATGTCTTCTGGGATCCATTCTTCATTTAATAGGGTACTATTCAATATTTATATCTATATCTATATCTATCATCTATCTATCTATATATATATGTATTTTCTGTTATAATTTTGCTGTTAATTACTAAGATCATGGTATCATAGTCTGATAACATCATAGGATAACTACTTTTTTGTATTTGCTGAGATTTCCTTTGTGAACTAGAATATGATCTATTTTTGGAGAAGGATCTATGTGCTGCCAAGAACGAGGTAAACTCAGCCAATTTAGGGTGGAATAATCAATAGATGTCTGTTAAGTCCATTTGATTTATGGAATTGCTTAGGCTAGAGATCTCTTGTTCATTTGCTGTGATGATCTGTCTACTGGTGATAGAGGAGTATTAAAGTCAACTAGTATTATTATGTTGGGGTCCATAAGTAGTATTATGTCATGGAATATTTTCTCCACATGCTTGGGAGCATTAGTGTTTAGAGCATAAATATTTACTATGGCTATATCTCCCTGATGTATTTTTCACTTTACTATGACTTAGTGGCCTTCTTTATCTTTTGATTAAGTTTTGGTTGAAATCTACTTTGTCAGATACAAGTATTGCAATACCTGCTTGCTTTCTTGGCTGTAAGCCTGGTAAATTGTTTTCAATCCTTTCACCCTCAATCTGTGGTTGTCTTTGGATATAAAATGGTGAACCTTTTCTATTTTGATTCCTCATTTTAAAAGAGCTTCTTCTGGACCTTTGAATGGAGGTTCCCTGTGCTGAAACAAGGCAGGCCTTAGGTTCTTCTCCTTACAAGTCAAAGGGTCAGGTCAAACACCACCCCTCTGATTACCACCTTCTTCCAGAAAGCTGCTTCTGCCTCACGTTTCATTTTGCTGCAACTTTTGGATCAAGAATCCAGAGTGTGGATCTGTAACCTGTTGGGTGTGCTGGTCAGCCCACTGGATTGTAGAAGTGCAGCACTGGGGCTTTGTTGCTGTATCCTTGAGTCTCAGATGTGAGGGGCTGGCCAGAACTGGCCTGCCTCTGTTCTGCAATAGGACCTGAGATACTTCCTGGTGGGGATGGGCCCAATATATCTGGACCTGGAAAGTATGTTGCAGCTGGGAAACTCCAAGCAAGGGTCCTCAGGGTGTCCTGGGCACCTGCTAGCTCGGATCAGAGTCCTGGGCCTGCACAGTGGAGTGGGGAGGCTCTAGGTGGGAGTCCTGCTTGCAGGTGCCCTGGGCACCTGTGGGCCAGGGACCAGAGTTGGGCCAGCATGGTGGGTAAGCAGAGAGGTTCTTAGTGGGGGTGATCCTCAGGTGTGCAGGTGGGGGAGGTTCCAGGTAGGGGCTCTCCTCAGGGCTGTGCTGGGTGCCTGCCAGTTAGTTATAGAGTCCTGGGCCTGTGGGGTGGGTAGACAGGGTAGCTCTGTGTGAGTGGGTCTTCTTCCAGGCTGTCCTGGACTCCTGCCAGACCTGGACCAGAGTTCCAGTCAGCTTATATATTTTTGGTAATTTTATTGAGTAAAAAATTATGTATAGGGAAATCCAGAAGACTTAAGAGCATGATTCAATGAGTGTTTAAGTTTATATTAATGTAACTAGTATTCACACCACATAAGGAATATTCCCATCACCTTCTAAATCTCCCATATGCCCATTTTTACTCAAATCAAAAACACTCTTCCTTTGTAAGACAGCCACTATGAATTCTGATCACCACAGATTAATATTGCCTGGTTCTGACGTTCATGTGAAAAGAAATATACTCCTTTCAGTTCTAGTTTTCTTTGCATAATTTTTTTTTTGTTTCTGCTATGCTGTTGTGTCTATCAATAGCTCAACTTTTGCATTACTGCGTAGTATTCTACTACAAAGAATATATCCAAGTGGTTTAAACACCCTCATGTTGATGTGCATTGGTGCTCTTTCCAGCTTAGAGCTATTATAAACTTCCTTGCACAAGTGTATATATTTTTATTTCTTTTGGGTAACTACCTTAATAGAATTGCTGCATCTGAGGGCAGATGTATGATTTACATTTTTAGAAAGACTTTTCCAAAGTGTTGAACATTTTATATTTAAAGTTCTAGTTGTTACATATGTTCCATATGGTCAACAATATTTGGTGGTGTGTGCCTCTTTGTATTTCAGCTTTTCTGTTTAGCATATATATATATAATTTTGCTTTTAATTTTTTCATTTCCCTAATACTTAATAATTTTCCTGCTTAGTAGTCATTAATGTATACTCTCCTGTGAAGTTAAAATATTTTATTATGTTTGGATGTGTATTTTTATTATGCATTAGTAAGATATCAATATACATTCAAAGACCTAGGAATTATACCAGAAACAGTGAAAATGCTGGAAGAAAACACAGGGGCAACATGCCAACATTTTGGTTCATGCAATTTCCTTAATTAATAAGACTCCTAAAGTTCAAGAAGTAAAAACCAAGAAGCAGTAATATGGATGACACTGAATTTAAAAGCTTCTGTATAGCAAAGGAAATAACAGTATGAAGAAAGAATCTACAGAATGGGAGAAAATCTTTGCCAAATAAATACTCTTCCAATAGAGGATTAATAACCAGAACACATAAAGAATTCAAAAAGCTTGACACACACACGCACATGCACGCACACGCACACGCATACGCGCACGCGCACACACATACACACAAACCTAAAAACTCTCTCAATAAATGGGGGAAAGGGTGAAAGATCTGAAAAGATTTTCTTTTGAAACAATAAGTACAGGGAATGGAATGGTGACTCAGCGGTTACGGTGCTTGCCCGGCATGCTCAAGTACGCAGGTTCAAACCCCAGCAACCCCTGTACACAACTAAGTGTCAGAGCAAAGAAAGCCATGTGAAAAACTTATAAAAAATGATTCTCTCTCTCTCTCCTCTCTCTCTCTCTCTCTCACTGTCCTTCTCTTTAAAAATAAATAAATAAATAAATAAATACAAATGGCCAAGAAATACATACGAAAATGTTCACATTCTTTGTAATCAGGGAAATGCAAATCAAAACTACATTGCAGGGGCTGGAGCGGTGGCCCAGCAGTTTCGGTGCTTGCCCTGCAAGAGCGAGGACCTAGGTTCAAACCCCAGCACCACATACACAACTAAGTGTTGGAGCAACGAAGGCCATGAGAAAAACTAAATAAAGTTGTTTCTCTCTTTCTCTGTCTCTCTCACTGTCCCTCTCTCTTTAAAAAAACAAACAAACAAAAAAACTACATTGCAATTTCATCTTACTCCAGTTCAAATGGCAATCAACAGGGACACAAATAACACTAATTGCTGGAAAGGATGTGGAGAGAAGGTACTCTCATGCATTGTTGGTGGGACAACAAATCAGCTCAGCCACACTGGAAAGCACTGTGGAGAGTTCTCAGAAAACTAGTAATGGAACCACCATAGAGATCCCTCTCCTCGATATTCATTCAAAAGAATTAAAATCAGCATACTATCCTGACACATGCATACCTATGTTTAGAGCAGCACAGTTCACAGTAGCCAATTTACAGAACCCATCAATAGATGAATGGATAAAGAAGGATGGGTAAAGAAAATGTGGTATATGTACACGATGGAGTTCTCAGCCACAAAGAAAATGAAATTATGTAATTTGCTGGTAAATGGATAGAACTGGAGAACATCATGAAAAGTGAAATAACCCAGACTCAGAAAGTCAAGTAACAAATGTTTTCTCTCATATGTGGAAGCTAGAGAGAAAAAAAATGAGTTTTTTTTAAAAAGGAGGAATCTTGCATAAAACAAGGGAGATCAATGGAAAAGAAGCAGGGTACCAAGGGGAAAGGACGAGGGGAGGGAAAGGGAAAGTAAAGGAACTGGTGATTGAAGTTGCCCAAATTATGCTTTGTACATGTGTGACTATTTCACAATGCATTACAATTTTATGTATTACTACAGTGCACCAAGTCATATTTTGAGCACTGAATGTTAAAAGATAGTAAAAGAAGCAACTCAGAACCCATACAGTCTTTTGACTATGGGAAATATTTGTCTGCCTGACTCATTCTATTTGAGAAAATGAAAAATTTACTCATTACTTAAGTAATGAGTAATCAAAAACTAAAACCTGGGAGGTTCTAGAATGACAGCAGATGTTTCTTTTTATTGTTTTTCTGGGGTCCTCAGCACAATAAAAAGAAACATCTGTAGCTATTCTAGAACCTCCCAGGTTTTAGTTTTTGAAGTCTTTTTTTTTTTTCCTGCAGATTACACCTGGATGCATCTTCGACTTTCATGCATCTGGCTCCAGAACTCACAGGAATTTAATCCAAGACAAGTAGTTCCAGAGACGAGCACCAAGCCCAGAGGCTTCCTGGCCACTTAAGGTATTACTGAGAAACGGGAAAAGTTACCATACTAAAAATAAGGTTCATATTCCTTCAGGAATTTGAATCTGTCCTCCACATTGTGACCCACATGATCTTTCTAGATGTGCTGGCATCATTTTGGTGTCCAGTGTGAGGTAAGTAGTTGCTTGTTCTATTCCCTAATAAAGCAGATATCAAAATGTGGAGACTCTGACAAGTTCCTCCAGGAATTGAATCCTAAACTAGTGGTGCAATGCGTTTCTCATGAATTTTTCTCAACAGAAAGCCCTTAGATGAGGATGGGACAGAATGAGTAAGCATCTTTGTCATTTCATTTCATTTCACTTCATTTTTTGTGGTACTTGCATGATAGGCAAGTGCTCTACCACTGAGCTATGTCCTCGGCACTGTATCATTTTTGTAAGGTCCCCCAAAGGAATCTTTACCCTGTGTCATTATGTTAGAAAAAATAAATTGCACACTGCACTGTGATTCAGATACTATGGCTTTCAGGGTGGCTGGCTGAAAAACGAATGAAAACATGAATAATGCTTAAGATGGAAAATACAAAAGGTTCTTTCCCAACTATGTGAAATAAGAGTCACTTTAACAAATGCTAATTTGAAAATACTCGTGAAGTACATAATTATGATAAAAGGAAGCCTTGAAAAAATTAAAACTCCATGGATGGCTCGGTGATTTTGGTCATAAATTATACAGCTGGCTGCTGGATTTTTCCTAGGCTGCAGCCTGTAAGAAAGAGCAGAGTGTGTCACACCCTCGGGTGGGTGGCATGTGCCCCTGTGAAACACACAAGGAGGCTAGATCCCGAGAAGCATGGATGCTGCAGGTAAGGCAAGGCCAGGGAATGAGCCAATATGCACAGATATCAACAACTCAAGGGGATTTTAAATGTTGGACAAGAATCCAGAATGGATCAGATTTAGGGAGCAGAAATTGAAGGAGAAGCAATCTGCGCACAGCACAAACAAAACCATTTGTAGACCTGAGTGTGTCACATTATGGGTGGTTAAGAGGGCACATACTGGGCTGGAGAAGTGTCTCAGGAGAAGAGAGCTTGCCTGGCATATGCATGGACCTAGGTTCAAACGCCAGTACCATATACATAACTAAGTATCAGAGAACCTTAAAAAAAAAGATGAAAAAATAAAGTTGATTCTGTCTTTTTCTTTCTCTCACTTCCTGTATCAAAAAAAAAAAAAATTCTTCTAAAAAAAAGCCCTTACCTGAAGTGGAGGTCATTTTAGAGAAATAAAATGAAGGTGATAAAATGGACTGGTTATTCCCTGAATGCCAGGGTAAGCTCATTGCTAACATTACTGAGAGTTTTTCAACAAGGGCTAAGAAGCTCAGAAGGTCTAATGTTTATTCATTATATGCTACACACTATATTTAAGATCATCACATGAATTATTGTATTTGGTCTTCAAACATATATATCCAATGCTCAGTAAATCTCAGCCATTATGTTGTTATCAAATACTAGTATTTCCAGATTTCCTTTAAAAGTTACAAATTGGGTAACAAACACAATGGTGTTTTTAGAAGAAAATTTAAGAGCAGAAAACAGCAAGTGCCCCAGGCACTAGCTCTGGATTTTGGCACAAGGCTCAGTCAATTTCTGTTGCAGCCATGAGGGAAATCTTCTGTAAATGTCAGCTCAACCAGCAAAATTTATATTTTGCTCTGCAGTGTGATCTTGCTGAATCTCCTGTTGATTTCAAGAGTTTCGAATGCCTATAGTCTTTCCAAAAATAAAGCAATTTTGACCTGAGGCTATTCAAATGTATCTGCCATACATAAAGTCGATACATGTATTAGGGAAATATGTCTTCTTGTTCACAACATCCAAAGAGAATGTGCATTTGCTCTTAAATGAAAGGAAAATCGATTTAAGAGTGTCTTCTTTCTTTGTCACCTAATTCTCTTGTTTCATCTAACCCATGTGATGGGATTATACTTTCCTTGATCTGAGCATGGCTTCTGTTATTCTGAATAGGAGTGGAAAAAACAATAACAGCATGCCCATGATTCATTGAAAATAGTTTTCAAACTGTGAGGTCTTTATCATTGTCAACAACTTAATGGATATAAAAGTTGGTCTAAATCACTACATCAATAAATTATAGACATCACCCCACAAAACTTAGGGCCATGCAAACATAACTTTGTGCATTATTCTTCAACTGATAAAATTTAAACAGGGAGCAAATTCCTTCCCAAGGTGCCACTCTTCACATGGTAAGAGGAAGCAGGAATGACGTGACTATCAGGTGATATATCTCAGCAACACTGCTGGAAGCCACAGAACACTGCCTTTCTTCACTGTGCCCTTGTGGAATATTCTGGAAAATGTGGCTAAAATGTTCATCACCAGATGGCATTAAGAAATAGACTTCTGGGGCTGGAGCGGTGGCTCAGCAGTTTCGGCGCTTGCCTGGCAAGCACAAGGACCCAGGTTCAAACCCCAGCACCACATACACAACTAAGTGTTGGAGCAACTAAGGCCATGTGAAAAACTAAATAAAGTTGTTTCTTTCTTTCTCCTTTTCTCACTGTCCCTCTCTCTTTAAAAAAAAAAAAGAAAGAAAAGAAAGAAATAGACTTCTCATGAAGCTGGAGCGGTGGCTCAGTGGTTTCTGCACTTGCCTGGCAAGCACGAGGACCCGGGTTCAAACTCCAGCACCATGTACACAACTAAGTGTTGGAGCAACTGAGGCCATGTGAAAAACTAAATAAAGTTGTTCCTCTCTTTCTCTGTCTCTCTCTCTTTATAAAAAAGAAAGAAAGAAAGAAAGAGAACAAAAGAAAGAAAGAAAGAAAGAGAACAAAAGAAAGAATTAGACTTCTCAGGCTGGAGCTTGGCAGTTACAACATTTGCCTGGTATGCGTGAGTACACAGGTTCAAACCCCAGCACCCACATATACAACTAAGTGTCAGAGGAATGAAAGCCATGTAAAAAAAACTCAATAAAAATTGATTCTCTGTCTCTCCCTCTCTCTTTCTCTCACTGTCCTTCTCTCTTTAAAAAATAAAATAAATAAAATTTAAAAAAATAGACTTCTCATGGCAATGAGTTGTTCTGAGGATCAAAATACTGACAAATATGGCAATACCATAGCAATTGATTCACTTTCAGAATTTTGCACCAGAAAGAATTAATCCATAGAAGTTTGGTAGGTAAAACCACCTAAAATCCTCAGTAGTTTAAAACAAACTGTTTTAAATAAGAAATTCAATGTCATAATTCTAAGCATCTTTCTAATCATCCCTAAATATGCTGTATATCATGACAGCGATCAATAGTAAGAATGCAAGTTTTGTCCAATCAAAATTATCCTTTCCAAGCTGATCTCATGCCAATGGCTTCCAGGTGGTTTGAAGGTGTTTGAAGATGTTTCAACTGACCACCAGTCCAAGTTATGTACTGCCAGTGTCCATTACCCGGGGATTTTCAGCTAAGAGCAACAGTGTCAAATTGTTCTTTTAGGTTCTGATCAGAAACACAGACTAAAGGTCTCAATGGGTACGTACATGGGGGCCTCATTCACAGTAAAAGTGTTTGGGAAAATGCTGTAAACAGGGAAAACAATTAAGGTGTAATTATGGTGTAGTAGTGAAACTGTCACATCACAATCACCAGGACTTCTTGGCTAATTTACTGACAGTTCTGTAGACATTTCATTGGGGTAATGAACAGCTGATGTGTCAGGGACATGTGCGTTCTTGACCTGAGAGCTTGAGCCCAGAAAGTTCCATCATAATGTGCTCAATGTCAGAAACTACCGAATGTTCTGAAGACTAGAGCCACGGAGAATGCCTTTTTATTCTGGGGAACTGGGGGTGCTTAATCACTGAGCTACATCCCCAGCCCTTCTTATTTTCTGTTTTGAGACAGGGTTTCACTAAGTTGCTTAGGGCCTCTCTTAGTCACTGAGGCTGGCCTTGAACTTGCAATCCTGCTGACCCACCATCCCAAGTTTCTGAGATTACAGGTGTGCCAGGTGAGAATGTCTTCTTCTTCTTCTTTTTTTTTTTTTTTAAGAGAGGAGGACAGGGTTTGGGGATTTAGCTCAGTGGCAGAGCACTTGCCTAGCACTCACAAGGCCCCAAGTTCAATCCTCAGCCCTGCCAAAAAAAAGAGGGAGAGAGAGAGAGAAAGAGAGAGGACAGTGACGAGGGAGAGAGACAGAGAGGATCAATTTTTATTCAGTTTTTCACATGGCTTTCATTGCTCTGACACTTAGTTGTGTATGGGGGTGCTGGGATTGGAACCCGTGTACTTGAACATGGTGGACAAGCACCACAACCGCCGAGCCACCATTCCAGCCCCGAGAATGCCTTCTTAACCACAGCCAGTGATGACAGTTAGCAACTGTCCACTTTGTGAAAGGAAGCACTTTAAAAGTGATTGGCCTGAGATGGCTTGAATGTTCTGCCCTCTCAGAGTAGAGGGCGTCAGGCTTGCCACTGCTTCACTGAGAAATAGTAGAAGAGACTAGGTCAGAAGATGCTTGAATGAAGCTTATGGATTGGAATAATAGGTATTTTAAATCAATCAATTTTCACACATTGCATTCCCACTGAAAAATCTCTACTTTTTTTGTGCATGTTATGTGATAAACTGTTGGAGTCTGACCATTCTATTTCCTCAGCTGCCCTAGAGTGACCTTGTGACAGTTATTGGGGTCTGACCTTCACCTCCATTATATCAGCTGCCCTAGAGTGATCTTATGACTATTTGCATAAGCTCCTTCTGAAAGGGCTGCTAGGTTGTGCTTTGTTAAAGATTAGGGTGGGTTAAAATGTCTTAACGACAGGTTA
>PVKS010008871.1:0-66414 GCA_004027875.1 Aplodontia rufa
TGTTGTTTATTTTCTTCATCTTTGCCATTCTGACTGGTGTAAGGTGATATCTTAATGTGGTTTTCATTTGCATTTCTCTGATTACTAATGATTTAGAGCACTTTCTCATGTATTCATTGGCTTGATCAATGTCCTCTGGTGAGAAGTCTCTATTTAGCTCTTTGGCCCATTTATCAATTGGCTGTTGGTGTTTTTGTAGTTGACATTTTTGAGGATTTTATAGATTCTGGATATGAGACCCTTGTCTGAGGTCTCATAGTCCATGATTCTCTCCATTTCTGTAGGAAACCTCTTGATTCTTTTGATTGTTTCCTTGGCAGTACAAAAGCTTTTTAGCTTTATGGCATCCCATTCACTGATTTTTGACTTTACTTCCTTCACTTTTGGAGACATGTTGAGAAAGTCTTTACCTACTCCCAAATGTTGAAGTGTTGGACCAATTTTGTCTTCTACCAGTTGCAACATAGCTGGTTTAATACCAAGCTCCTTGATCCATTTTGATTTGATTCTTGTGCAAGGAGAAAGATATGGGTCTAATTTCAACTTTCTGCAGGTGGAAGACCAGTTTGTCCAGCACCATTTGTTGAAGAGGCTGTCACTTCTCCATGTAATATTTTGTCCCCCTTTGTCAAAAATCAGATGTTCAAAGATTTAAGGATTTGTTTAGGGGTCTTCTATTCTATTCCATTGGTCTTCTTCCCTATCTTGATACCAGTACCATGCTGTCTTTGTTACTATGGCTCTATAGTATAGTTTTAGATCTGGAATGGCAAACCCGCCTGTTTCATCTTTCTTGCTTAGTAGTGCTTTGGCAATTCTTGGTTTCTTGTTGTTCCAAATGAATTTGAGAATTGCTTTTTCTATGTCTTTAAAGAACGACATAGGTATCTTTATAGGGATAGCATTAAATCTATATAAAGCTTTCGGTAGAATGGCCATTTTTATTATATTAATTCTGCCTATCCAAGAGCATGCGACATCTTTCCATCTTCTTAGGTCATCTTGGATTTCGTTCTTCAATGTTCAAAAGTTTTCATTGAAGAGATCTTTGATTTCCCTTGTTAGGTTGATTCCCAAGTATTTTATTTAATAAAGCATGTTTTAAGAAGTGGCATTCAATTGGGTCTGAAATTTTTTACATTCTCATGATACCTTGTGTACATTATCAATAATTTTACATGAAAGTCATTAATCTAATGCAATAAATTCCCAGGAACCTGGCATTGAACTAAAAAACAGATCCAAGTTTTGGTCACTACACTGTCCTTGAAAACAAACAAGGAAAACTGAGAAAGAACCACGAAGCTCATGATCTGGAAAAAAAGCTGTTCACCTGTCGAAACACACAAACAAATCACTACTGTTACGCACCATTAAAATCCACTCTGCCAATGAGTGCAGAAAACTCACTTCAAGCACTGCCTCCTCGAAAGGATATGTCACCTGTTCTCTGAATGGGGTGATATGCAGCGCACGGGACGAGAACACAGCAGATTTCCGTTTTCCATATTGATGGTCACCCTCACTCAGACCGGAGTCCTTGCTGGGCTTCGTATTAAAAAGTGCAGTAACATATCTTTTTTATTTCTGACTCAGATGGAATTTCTCAGAATACAAAGAAGAAAGACAATGTTTCTCCTCTGTTCCCATCTTTGAGGAAGTACAGCTTCACGAATCCACCAGGGATAACTGAGCATTGTCAATACTCTCTGTATATGTTCAGATATGGAGGAGCCCCCACATTCAACTGTCTTCTACCCAGACAGGCAGCTTCTGTGCACTGTAAAATCACTGTATCAAATGGCAGTCTTTGGAGTCACCCCAGATTTGTATTAGAATAGTTCTCAACACTCTTGGGGGGAAAGCAGGTTGTGAATAACCTCTGTGACACATACACAACATTGGGGGGAGTGTTTTAAGTAACAGTCAGAAACATTCTATAGAACACATTTCTGTTATTTATAAATTATTTACAACACATTTCTACTATTCATAAATTATTTAAACATTTTAGTTTCACGCAAGCTTTCCTTTCTTTCTAGATGATAACCAATTGTTTGCCCATAACTATCAAAGACCAAAATGCTTTAAAAACAAATTCTATAATTTTAGATAATAACCAGTACTGCTAAGGTTTCTATAGTTACCCAGCAAAGGGTCATAACTATCTGAAACACATACACTCTCTCTGATAATTAACTACATCATGATAGACTGACAACACTTAATGATTAATTAGGCTAAGAACTCAAATCCTTAGCAGGAGGTAAAAGCACAGAATTTCATAATGTAATGAACACCTCCCAGAGAGACATGGAATACAAATAAAGCTAAATTTTAAAATGCAGGTTTGCAAATTTAGTATTACTAATATAAATGTCTCCTTGGGAGTCTCACAGCAGAGGAAATTAGGAATTCTCTGCTTGCCAAATACAGCCACACAATCACAAGGAAGCCTCTGCAAAACAACTCAATGCTGCCTTTTATATAAAATTCATCATTTTCCTTTCTACCCTTCAGTGAAATACAGTTTAGAGTTATTCTAAAAAAACAAGCTGGATACATCATCTGTGCACTAGACCTTATTTTTTTTTAGAGTTTTAGAGTTTATAAAGCATTTTTTCATACTTGATAACATCTAATCTCAATACGCAAGTGACAGAGCCAAGGTTCTGAAGCCACATCCATCTGGCCTTGAACACCACTACTCTGTCACATATTGGCCAGTAGAGTACTTATCTTTTGATATGATCCAATTATTTTATACAATGATTAATAGGAAATTAAAAAGACAATGATTACTAGACAAGTTAAGTCTTCAATTCTTCGGAGTTCCTGAACTAGACTTTCTGATCAGCTTATCAGAATGACCCACATTTGTGTTGTCCTCAAAAAAAAAAAAATTCCCAACTAAAACATGTGTTATTATATCATCCATTCCATTAAAAAGTATAAAAAATGTCTAGTTACTAGACAGCTTACTAAACATTCCTAATGACTTGTATGACATACCAGTTTTTGTTAAAGCCATTATTCATTTACCTAGGATATATTTATTAAACAGCTGCTATGTGCCATGCAGTGCATTGGGGAATTAATGATTTTTTTCAAAAATATTAAGGATCCCTGATCTCATGAAGCCTAATTTACTAGATAAATAATCACATAAAAAAGAGAAGACTGGAAGAAAGAGGACAAGCCTGGTCAAGGACATCAAGGAAGCCATCTGTGGGGGAAAATAGAATCAATCAGACACCTGATGAGAAGAGCGCAGACTGAAGCATCTCCAGCAGGAAAAATGCACGTCCAAGTGGTGCACACCTGAAGACAGCTGGACATCTGGGAAGGAGGGCTGAAGGCCTGGAGCCTTGGAAATGCAGAGAAAAAAGTTTTGAGGTGAGTCTGACAAGGCACAAAGGGCTCCAAGTACCAAAATTTGTCAGGCATGTTCAAAACGTGGGTCTTTTTCTGAAAGCATGTTAAGCAGGATCATAACATGTCCACACATGCATAGAAGATCCTAGCTGCTGTCCAAGGAGAATAGCGGGAAAGCGGGAACAGCAGACGCAACTACAGCAGCTTGGAGGACCCTGCAGCAGTCCAAGCAGGAGATGGCGGCATGGACCATAGCGATGGCACTGAGCCCAGTAAGAAAGATTCAATAAACATTTTAGAATGATGACCAACAGGACCTGGCAATGAGTTTCTAACGGGTGGTGAGAATGGGAAGATGACACGGCTAGATTGCATTTTCTTGTGTCACTTACTGACTCAACCATGCTAGAAATTTCAGACCCAACCAAAGCTATACCTTCCTAGCATCATCTAAGTCCAACCACTTGGAAAATCTATACACTTTCTACACAGTTATCTCAGTGACATTTTCACTGTCACTGCCTTGGTCTGGGTTTTTATAAGCACTTTTCCTAAATGTTGTACATTTCTAAAACCTCTCAATCTAATTCACTCTCTACCTTTTAGTCAGTGTCACTCCTTCTAAAATACAGAAGTGACTAAGAATCCTTCCAGTGTCTTTCCATTACTCTCCCCTCTATCTTCTTTCACTACCACTTGCCCAACACACACATCAAAGTAGTACAGTAGAAAGCAAGTACCTGCAATCCCATGTGCTAGCCAAATGCTACCATGCCTGTAAATCTTCAGATGGTCTCTAGTTCCAGAGAAGCAAGAATGAGTTGTCTCCAAATACTTCAAAAGCTTTCTTACCAGCTACTTGGTCACTAGCAAGTAAACTGATAATGCCCTTTGCATTATGGTTATGATTCTGTTTGTGAACTTGGTTTCTTAGTCTATGCCCATTTAAAGGTAAACCTCCTCCATAACAGGAACAAACAGATCATCAGGTTTATTATTATCTCCATTTTGCAAAGTTGCTGCCAAGGGACCATCATGTACTATTCAGATGTCATTCTTTGGCTTCCTTCTTAGTCGCACAGGGCCATTATTATCTGCCCATTTCTCTTTTCCACATCACATACCAACTCCCATTTTATCTACCCCCACTATGTCCTCCTCCTTGGGGGAATCTCTGGACCACAGTTTAGGCATCCTTAAATATTAACATAATCCTTCTTTCCACTGCTTAGAATTTACCCACATAGGGGAAGGTATGAGAAGATGTATCCCTTTCTTTGACTGCACACCCCATCTCTCTCAAATCTCCTATCTGGTGCCTTTGTTCAACTTCAGTCCCTACATTGGAGGCCCTGTGGTTTGGCTGCTCAGCCCCCAGATGGCAGTTAGCAAACTGCCCACTTTCCTAAGCCTGACAATAGAATGGTAGCGTAGTTTAATTATATAAAAGGCAAAGTTTCACAATTATGCCCTGTCAGGGGGGTAGGGGGAAGAAAGATACTTGGAAAGAGAATCATAAATACTTCACACAATTCTGCTTCTGAGAAATGGCCACTTGCCTACTTAAGAACTAACTAGCATAGTAAAATATCACAAAGGGCAGCCCGACGACCACAAAATGATAAAGATATTCCTTCACTAATAACCTATTCTGTGCACAGAGATGTTTTAACTTAAAGATGAAACTCTTCTATTACCTCACCTCCAAGGCTAACTAGTTCATCCAGAATCTATTTTTTAATAAATCACCTTCCTATTAAAGATCTTACTTAATTAATGCTTGTCATCCTATCAAGCCACTCCTGCAGACTCTCAAGACTTTTGACTCCCCTTCTAACACACTTGTGTTAGTCCCAAAGCCAGAAAACATATCAACACTGTAATTACTATCTGAAGAGTATTATTTCAGTATTTCATCAGAATTTCTCAAGAGACTTTATCATTCAATAATATTTCTTACAGTAAAGATCAAATAAAATAAAATTGTGCATTAGAAGATCATTGGATGACATATTTAGTTATTGGCAAATTTAGCTAGTTAGTCAAGCTTCAGAAATTCCAGTTTCTGCTGACAAAACAAGCGAAAGAAAATTAAAATTCCATTGAAAGGGTTAAATAGGACAATGATCCTTCTTACTCCAGCATTCAGACTTCTTAGAAATATACTGTCATAAAAACTCCCCCAAGAGAAGTGGAAAAGCATACTAGCCAGAAAGATATTAAATAGCACAAATTAGCCTTCCTAATTTAACCATGTTGTTTATTTGATTTCTCTCCTCAGATGACAGGGAGCTAACAGAGTCTACAAATTGAGGGCACTTGCCAGAAACTGAAGCCCTCAGAAATAACCAGAAGAGACAGCCAAGTAAGCAGAATTTACTCACTATGTATGGCTTTAAATGGGGGCAAACGAAGAGGCTGACAGGTTTTAATAGACTCTCAGGACATCTGCCTTCTCCGCATTATGATGGAGAGAATGAGCTCATCCCTAACTCAGTATCCTTGTTCCTAGAGCCTGGGTCTGAGCATTAGCAGCCTCTGGATTCAAATCCTGAGGACTCCAACTCCACTTACATAACTAAGGACAGGTGAATTAACCTGAAATCTGTATTTCCTTAACTCAAAGGTAAAAAGATTCACTTTATAAAATATCTCAGGGATTAAAAAAACATGTGAAATTCTTTTCTATCCTTAGCTTCTGACACATGAACATTCATTTATTATTACTATCATCATTACCAGTTATATCCATGCTGATCAATATTTAATAAGACTTCATTGAAAAGAAAAATTTTATGAAACTTTAGAAAGCATACTCTCATGCAGTACACCTCACTTGCTCATAGCTCATATGATGCCTTTTGGTTTTTTGTTTGTCTTTTTGTTTTTCCTTTATGTATTTGTGTATGTGGTGTGAGGGATCAAACCCAGTACCTCATGCCTGTCAGATAAGCACCCTACCACTGAGCAACCTCTACAGCCCAAAGGAGGCTTTTTAAATTAACATTTACCAAGATGCTTGATGAATGGATTTTAAAGTTCTCCAACAAAATCATTTCCAACAAATGAAATTAAGCAGATTTGAGAACCTCAGGTTGTAAAACCCAGAAATTCATATTAATATGCATTTCTGTGGATAATGGGAAAAATACACATTCTAAGGATATACTTGGCAGTTTTAAGTCTTCAGAGAATGTTCAGTAAATTATTTCTTCCTAAAATATTATTGTAAACAAAGAATTGCTGATCTTAGAAAGTGTAGAGAAATTCACAATTTCTTACTGGAGATGAGGTACTATTTATAGCACTCCCAAGTGTAAATAAAGGCAACTATTGAAGAAAAAAAAAAAAAAAAACAGAAGGTATGTTGGGCAAATTCTGACTCCAGGTAGATTTTAGAAATGCACAATGCAACAAAACGGTAAAATTTTCATAGTAAGGCTTGTGTAGAGGTTTTCTTACTATTATTCAGGTTCTAAATCACAGAGTACTTTTCTAAAAGATGATTCTAAGAGAAGAACAATTAAAAAGTAAGATTGACAGATTCATGTATAGACAGAATTATTAAAATGGACATTTTACTTAAAGTTATCTATAGATTCAATGCAATCCCCATCAAAATACTAACAACATTCTTCACAGAACTAGAAAAAAAAGACAGTCCTAAAATCATATGAAAGAATAAAAGAACCAGAATGGCCAAAGAGCCAAAGAAATTTTGAGAAAAAAAAAAAGGCAATGCTGGAGGCTTCACAATACCTCATCTTTAATTGCACTACAGAGATGCAGTAACAAAAAGAGCATGGTGGTACTGGGTTAAAAACATAGACCCTACAACAGAATAGAAGACACAGATACAAACCCACACAGATATGGTCATCTGATCCTTGACAAAGATGCCAAAAAAACATGTGTTGATGGAAAGACAACCTTTTTAACAAATAATATAGGGAAAATTGGATATCTGTATGTAGAAGAATGGAACAAGATCCCTATCTCTCATCCTCAACAAAAGTCAACTGAAAATGGTTCAAAGACTTAGGAATTAGACCAGAAATTTTATAATTGCTAGAAGGAAACTTTGGGCCAGCACTCTGATATATAGACGCAGACAAGGACCCCTGAAGCTCTGAATAGCAAGGATTTATAAATGGGATAACATCCAAATTAAAAAAAGAAAAAAACTTCCGCACAACAAAGGAAATGAGTGTTAAGAGAGAATCTGAGTAGAAGAAAAATCTTTCCAACACAGGATTAATATCAAGGATACACAGAAAACTAAAAAAAAAATTAGCCCAATCAATAGATGGGCAAATGAACAGATACTTTTTTTGAGAGAGAAAGAAAGAGAATAATTTGGATCTATTTTTTCATCTGGTTTTTCGTTTTTCCGACAATTAGTTGTGTATGTGGTGCTGGGGTTCAAACCCTGGTCTTCATGCACACCAGGTAAGCATTCTACCACTGAACCACTGCTCCAGCTGAACAAACACTTCTTAAAAGCAGAAACACAAAGGACTAACAAATATATGGGAAAAAATGTTCAATACCTCTAGCAATCAGGATAATTCAAATCAAAACTAAATTCAGATTTCATCTCACTCCAATTAGAATGGCAGTCATCAAGAATAAAAATAATAAATCCTAGCAAGGATGAGCGGGGTTAAGGACACATACACACTGCTGGTGGGATTGTAAATTCATACAGCCATCATGCAAATCAGTATGGAGGTTCCTCAAAAGACTAGGAATGGAACCACCATATGACCCAGCTATAGCACTACTCAGTATTTATCCTTAGGAATTACAATCAGCATACTACAGCAATACATGCATACCCATGTTTACAGCAGCACAATTCACTACAACCAAACTATGGAACCAACCTCGCTATCTGTGAAAAGATGAATGGATAAGGAAATTGCAGTATGTATACACAATGGAGTTTGATTTAGCCATAAAGAACAAAATTATATCATTTGCACAAAAATGTACAGAACTTGAGCACATTATTTTGAGTTAAATAAGCCAGACTCAGAAAGTCAAAGATGTTATTTTTTTCTCTCATATGTGGAAAGTAGAGAGTAAAAAGGAAAAAAGCAGAGAAGGAAGGGAATCTCAGGAACATAGAAGAAGGGGGATTAGTAGAGCAGAGAAAGGGAGAAAGAAAGGGTAGGTACTAGGGAATAAAACCGGCCAAATGATGTTATGTGTATGTATGAATGTGACAATGACTACTACTATTACATGTAATTACAATGCACAAATAAAAAGTAAGGCATAAAACGCACTAAAAAGTCAAGTGAGCAACAAAGTTGAAGCACAAGCTAGAGAGAAAACACTAGGGACAGCGATTTGTGTTAGTGAAGGGCCTACCTACAAGGCTTTAAAATAACCAGCACTTACTGTCCCCAAACTTCCCCTGCCCCTCGTATCTCTATATTGTCCATGAACTTTGGTATGAAAATATGATTTTTATTTCTGCTCAATCTAAGCTCTTTGAATCATCCTTTAAAAAATAATTATATCAACAATTGTATGTCAAAAAACAAGAGCAGAAATCAGAGACCAGCCACCCTTTGTATATCTGAAAAAACAGCATTCCGTGCCAAAGAAACAGAGGTGGAAAAGCTCTGATGCGGTGACCGCAGGTTCAAAACAGCACTGAAACTAGCATGGCTGGAGGCAAGTGTGGGTGTGCAGAGTGGAAAAACTGGGCTGCGGTACTGACTGGCTCCCAAGAGGAACACTTTAAATTATAGTCCCAGATGGAAAAACCCTAGGTGGTTCTGAGTAGGAGGTGGCATCATCGGATTTATATTTTTAAAGGGTCAACCTAGGCATGATGGTGGAGGGAAGTAGGAAGTCAGAGTAAGAGAGAGGCAGGGAGGGAAGTGAGGAGCCTATGGCACTGGCCCAAGAGAGACAGTCTGACTTGGAGAGCTTCGAGAGGCAAGGTGGCACTACAAGAAGTACCTGGCTTCTGGACACATCTCAAAGCAAAGCAAAATACCCAAGGAGAATTTGCTGAAAAACAAAGTTATCTTAGGCTGGGCAGGGTGATACACAACTGTAATCCTAGTGGCTTGGGAGTCTGGGGCAAGAGGATCACAAGTTTGAACCAAGCCTTGACAACTTAGTGAGGCCATAAGCAACTTGGCAAAACCCTGTCTCAAAATAAAAACATATGTAAAATAACAGCTGAGAATATGGCTCATCGATTAGGTGCACCTGGGTTCAATCCCTGGTACGGAAAAAAATGTCAGTTTTCCGTTTGCTAAAAATTTCAAAGAATTATTTCTAAATACATCATTCATAAATCTATATAAATTATACAAAATTCTCCCAGAAATAACAGGAAAATTATCTGAACACTGATGCATCAATCAAACAATAAAATTCCTTCTTTCATGAAGCATCAAAGGTGAGACAGAAAATTAAGAAGGAACAGAAGCTGGCTTTGAACACATTAAATATGAAGATGTATTTTGTCCAAATAGCCTAAACTGCTCTAGCTAGAATACGCCCATTTATTTTTCACATTTCTTAGAGATAGCTCAAACACATGTTGTTTTATGTAAATCATACAAAATACAGCCATTTTCCATTTGTTGTATTTCAATGGGAATAGTCAACTTCACCGTTCATATCTTTTTACAAAACTCAATATCTCTATAATTTTATAAAGACATTGAAGTTTCTGCAATTTACATTTAATTTTCCTATTATTTATTCTAAATCCTATCTGTCTCTGTTTTCTTGAAAATGTGCTTGCCAACTGCTCCCTTATGAAAATTCAAACTATAAAATGTATTCCACCTCCTTTATATTAAACTTGATTGGCTGGTATGGAGTCAAACCACCTGAAATAAAAAAGCAATATAATCCTGTTAAAACCACAGGCCTTAAAACCGCAAACAGTTAATTATGCCTCAGAATCTTAACAAGTTGGGATCAATGCGATTATGCTTGTCTATGAATTACACTTTTTCCAAACACTGACTTTCCTTCTCTGCTAGGACTGAGCAAGTAACAGTAAATTGGTTACTGTGGTTACAATACTTGATCTACAGAATAAGAAAACTCTTAACTCTTTCAGCTCTATTTCAAAAGGTAAATAACGTACTGTGACTTCTTGCTTTGTGAAATGTTATTATGTGGGTAAACATCTCATCTGGCAAAACTCAAAACTAAGTTACATGTAAACAGTACTAACTACTGTTGTAAGCAATGATTCCAAGGCTAATTTAGAAACTGCCTGATCTCCATATTCAATGTGAACTTGTTAAAAAGAAAATCACCTTTATTAATTTGATTTATTCAGTCAAAGAAAAGGTGAAATAAGCATAAGTTTTTAAAAAGGAAGCTGTGGGATTTGAAACTATTAAAATTATTTTTATAAAAACTCAAATACAGAAAAATGCTACTGCATAAAAATTCTCTTTGTGTTTCTAGCATGCTAAAAACAGACATCTTACACAATGAATTCATGCTATCTTATGGAGTTTTTAAAGTCTCCCTCTAAAAGTCATATACACAAAACATCGCGGTTCTTATACACAAGCATCAGTGACCTGAAAAGGCAACCGTGTGATCATAAAATCCATAGATGAGAAGGGGTGCATTTTCAAACATATCATAAAAAGTGTCTCCTTAAATCAAGCATGGCAATTTTAAACGATCCCAATGCAAACCCACAATTAACCGTTAAGATGCAGTACTGTACAGTACAATTCCCTTGTTATTTTCAAAGGGCCACAGCTTCCTGATAGCAAAGGCAGCAAAACCATCTCTAGGTTACTATGGGCATCACACCTCATCAGCCTGGGTGCAGATATTTCATCAACTGTACGAGCACCACCCAACACACACACAGATACTCTCTGGCTGAGGGACTCAAGACAAAAGACAAAGAATGGAACACATTTCAAAATGGAAGGGGAAAAAATCTATAAATTACTATAATTACTTTAATAGCCATTTCAGAAAGGATACTAACAAAGGCCTGGTTTCTTCATGCATGCACCCATGCCTGCTCTGATCCTTAAGAGGGCCCAGGCTATTCTTATCTACAATTCTTACCTAAAGCCAGCGATTTGCTAAACAATGAGCCTAATTTATATCATTTCAATTCTGTTCTGATTGGACGTTTTTCCTTTTCCCAAGAGAAACATGACAATCTGCAAGTTATTTGTTAGGAAAAGCAGAGCTCAGGCTGCTGTTTGCCAAAATTGCACAATAGATTAAAAATTTTCTAAACATACCCTGGTCAATGGCAAACAACTCTAGAGACCTCTGACAGGGAAATAAGTGCCTGTCAGGTGTTAACACAGGTGGAGGGTGGAAGGAACATCAGCACATAGCAGGGTGCAAACTGGTTCCCGGAAATTCCAGACAATGAGAAGGTGTGAGTAGTAGATCAGTTTCTGCAAAGGGGCAGAGAAATAAAAATGTCACACAAGTTTTTCCCAACACTGCATGAATGCATAATAGGTTTGCAAAAAATATTTGCAATTGACTTTAAGAATGATGATCATTTCAGAGATTTAACCTGATACATACTCAAAGGACATTGTTGCATTATTATGAAAGTTAAGCATCAACACAGAGAATATTCCAGTCCAAATCTTCCTACAAGAATATTACTATGAAGTTAAATTTTAAATCAAATCTGAAAAAAATCATTTAAGTTAATTCCTCATTAGAGTGTCAAAATATAGTGTTTCTCTTTTTAAAGAGGGTACCTTTCCCACTTCATAAGCTTCAGAGGCAAATTCATTTGTTGGATAGCTCCTCAATTTTTAAAGAACTTCTTGGCTTTTATTTTGTAATGGCTTTGATATCTGCACTTCTTTTTTATGAACACAAGTATACATTCAAAATTTCACCAATAATCATATGAAAGCTATCCTCTCATGTATTTGTCCAAGAGAATGAAATGTCAACCACAAACATAATATGAAAGTATAAAGAAATATAGCAACCAAAGTATATCAGGAGTGTAGTACACTAATAATTTAATAGAGAAAATTAGAAAAAAAACATATGAAGGAATGTGTAAAAAATTTCCAACCACTGAGCCAAGGTAGATTCCAAGGAACTTTTTTTTTTATATTGTGTGCTTCTATAACATTTAAATATTCTGAGTAATTATTCCTTTTATAATATTATTTTTAAAGCAGATAAATAAAATAAACAAAATCGTCAGTGAAACCCAGAAGACAATCAGGTTTTGATCAGACAAAGCAGAACTTCCACCTGTTTCACTCTTTTAATAAACTATTACTGATTAACTTTTTCTGTCAATATAAAATACATGGAACTGTGTTCTAAGTTAAAGGATAATACAAATATCAAGTTTGCGAGGGGGAAAATACAAACTAGCATTGGGAGGAGAATTTTATAATTCATACATTTTCAAAACATGCCAACTCATATAGGAAGCCATTAATATTAACTGCTTCCTTCCTAAGCATTTGATGGCTATACCAATTGCACTAGTGAGACAAGTTCAATGGGCTCTAAATTGCTTAAATTACACTTGGTTTCATACTCCAGCACATCAAGCACCACTAAATATTTCAACTGTCCTTGTCAAGTGTCTTCTATGGCAAAGCCTACAGGTGTTGTGAAGATTCAGGGCCATTTCTTTCATTAATAGTTCGTAGCCTCAGGGCACCTGACAAATGCTCTGCTTCCATTCCCCACAGCCCTTTAAACAAGGAAAATTAAATGGTACTTCTTTCAGTCTATTTTCTTATTGCATAGCAATAGGAGACAAACCAAGAAGCAGCCAGAAACAGCCGCTTTGAAGAAACAATACAATTCAAAGATTTCTTTAAATAATGAATGCTGCAGACCATGTGGGAGAAACTCAAAGAACACAATGTCCTCATCGTGCAGTCAGGGAATATGGATATAGAGGGGTCATGGTCATACAACTGAGAAAAGGATAGATTAAGAACAGAACTCAGATTTCTTCAAACAAAACACCACCATCCCACTTCACCAATGTTACTGTAGTAAAAACAGTCAAAGGACAGATAGGTCTCTGGGTTTAAAGAGCCTAAGAAAGCTCTGAGGGACCTGTTAAAGCTCAGATTATGGGTCTCCACCCCAGGGCTTCTGACACAGATGCTCTTAGATGGGGCTTAGTACTTAGATACAAACAAGTTCCCAGGTGACACTGATGAGGTTCTGGGCAGCCACATTTCGAGAACCAAGACACAATTACTGCCCACCCAGAGGAACAGGTCTACTCACCATTACTCTACTGTACATTCAACCCAGCTAAATTCTGCAGAGTAGGTTCTTACCTGGGTTAACCAAAACTCAGTTTTCTCATTGAAAAACTGTGAGTTGGTTGGTAGTAAATCTCCACACAACTCTGTCTCTAACCCAGAAAACGAAAAGGATGACCTTTAAATTCATTCCTTCCCTCTTTCCCTAACGTCCCACAGTAATATTATCTAGAAGTACATAAAATATATCAGGTCTTCCTGGACTGATTAAAATAAAGCACTGTCAAGAACTCAAATGATTCTAAGAGCTACGCAGATAATAGAAGTGAGTGAGGCAATCCAGTGTTACCTGAGAAAAGGAGGTAACAATAGAGCTACAGAATGCATGTCCTGTCCAAAATATCGCACATTTTAATGAAGGATCAGCCACACATACACTTCTGCATGCCAAATTCAATCTAACTATGGAAGCAAAGCTGGCCAAATAATCAATACATATTTTCTTTTCACAATAAAAGTACATATACACTGAACAAGAATACTTGGTGTGGGGCTAGAGTGGTGGCTCAGCAGTTATGGTGCTTGCCTGGCAAGCGCAAGGACATGATTTTGGAACCCAGCACCACATTCACAACGAAGTGTTAGAGCAACTAAGGCCACATGAAAAACTAAATAAAACTGATTCTCTCTTTTTTTTTAAAAGGTTTCTTGGTTGATGTATGTTATTACATATGTTCACTAGGCCCAGGAGACTCATATTTAAGCAAGGGTATTATCCTTGATGCTGCTCCAAATAGTCTTCAGGGCTCACTGTCTGACATTATGTGTACTTGAAATATCCTTTAAAAAAAACTCAAGCTGTGCATCAATCAGTATCTTTTCTTTTTGATAATAAAAATGTATTACTTATCTTCTTTTAAAAAACAAGTCCACAAAGTCCTACAATCTTTTTCAAATCCATTTTATTTCTTTTAAGATTTATTTTCTCCAGTTCAATGGAAATCACTTTAGAACCTTTAAATAAAAAAAAAAAAACACAACTCCTATAGTTTGAAGAATATCGTGTCTCTTGCTATTCCAGCAAGGAAACCGATTTATTCAGGTAAAGTTGTCTATATGTCAGACTGAAAAATGCATTTACACAAAATATTCAGATAGAATCAGACCTTTAACCTGTAAAAATAAATAAAAAAGAACAAATACAAAGTAAAGTTAACCTGCATATAGTAGCTTTAAGTAAGGGATATTTCAGGTCACCTACCTGAACTGCCAACACTGAAAAGTAGTTTACAATGTGTGATGCCCCTCGTAGGTTGAACCAAGAGATGCATGTTTAAGAAGAAATCATCTAGTTACAGCAAACTAACGAAAACATATATTTAAAAAATCCAAATGGGGAAAGTTGTTTCTTGACTAAAGACATCAAAAGAAACAAATTAAGACTATAGTTCCCATATTGCTATAGTAGACCTCTAAAAAAATAAAATCAGTGTGCACCTTTATTCCTAACTCAGTGCAAACATTCACCTACTAATGCTTCAGAACAATTTTAAATTTACTTCTATCTTAATATATTTCCTGCCTCTACTTGATCTGGTTTTAAAAAATAAATATATAATCATTGTCTGTTGAAAATAAAGAAAATTATGGGCTTGATGGCAAGTTGAGACACTTTTCTAAGATCTTAAGGACAATTACAACATCCACCGAGGTACATAAGGGAGGGAAAAAAAATGCTGTTTGAAACTGAAAGCCTGACTCACGCAGATATAAGGACATGAGGGCAACATGTGTAATACAATCATAACTGAACCATATGCTATTTTTACGTTTCAAAACATCATAAAATTTAAAACAGGGCTTATAACTATTTACTTGTCAGATAAATTCAAATTTAACATGGTTTTTCATTGAGGCTGAAATAAGGGAAAATTTCTTGTGGTAGATATAAAAACCAGATGAGCCTTCTAAGTCTTAAGCTTTATAAGCAAAGGCTTTTTATATTGTAATATATCTAAACTACATCACTGAAAACATCACGGGTAAAACATTACATGCAAAAGAAACTACGAAAATACCCATCTTTTGTGGTTCATAAGTCAAAATTCAAACCCCCATTATTAAAGAAAAATATGGATGAATTTAATAAAGAATACAGTCAAGCAAGAACACAATGGAATTTTACCTCTTGAATCTAATTCCTTAGAAGCCACACAAAATGAAAAACTGATTCAGTGATTATTGTTTTATTTATACATATGTATATAAATACATAAAATATAAAATTTATTTATATATGAATCTTCCTCTGTTCTAAACCTAGGTAGTCTTACCTTGGTGGCTGCTCTTTCAGAAAGGAGACTGAATGTTGTGATTCTGAGTGATCTAAAGAATCACAATTTTAATATGATCATATTATTCAAATACGGATCATATGTATTTATTCTCACTGTTAGTTGCTGGAACATCACGAAGCTGATAGCCACAGAAGACAAAAAAACGCTAAGCTGAATTCTTTTGACTCTGGATCCATTGACCAAGATTCAATCTAATGAAAGTCATTGTTGGTCATGCTATGCTTGTGGACTTTGCAGTCTGGTATGCAACCTAGTTCTGCCCCCCAACAAGCTTATTCCATCATTGGTCAAATAGATTAATCTGTTGGGGGCTTGCTCATTATCTGTCATAAAATGTGATAATAATACTTCAGGGGGCTCCTAAGATTAAATAAATGAAGATATGCATAATGTCTAGTACAAATACTGGAATATAAAAGGCAATTAATAAATTTGACTACTCAGAGTGTCTTCTATAGCAGGTGGAATGAAATGCTCTTGAAGAGAAGTACTTCTATATATAAAGATGCTGATTAGACACCTTCAGTTTCAGAATCCCAAGTTAAAAGTATGACATCACTTGCCTCAATGACAGATAATGCACATCTTATAAAGGAGAGACATTTTATAGCACACTATTCTCTTTCACCCATTAAAAGTAAATAATCTCCTATTAGCATACCTTAATACAATAAATTTCCTTAAGCCCTAGAGAACATAGAGCTTCCCATACCTACCATCATTTTCAAAAAAATGACAGGATATTTAAGAGAGAGACTAGTTTAATAATGAACCAGGAAAATTGTATTTGCCTCAAAGTAAGAGGTTCTAAAAAAGTTGAAACTTCCTTATTAATAAAACAGTTTCAATATATTAAAAGAAAATCTATAGAGGCCAACATTGAGATGTGATTCATAAAGTCATGATTTTTTAATCACAATATAATAAAATACTGTTCTATACCAGGTTTTCATTACAGAAGTAATAATTTCTTCTGACTTTTCTAAATATTCCACTATATGCCAAATTTTTCATGAGTCATTTATTCTATCATTTGTATACAAGAGGAAATCCTCACAAAAATCAAAACAAGCAGATACTTTTATCACACTTAAAAAATGAAATAGTAACTACATGTGTGTAGATTCTTGATACCACTTTTCTAATAAAAATATATGTAATTGTCAAATGTGATACAATCTAATAAAGTGTAAAGTACCATGTAAGCATCATTTCTAGCACTTCATTAGCCTTTTTAAAACCCAGCACCATGTACACCATGTACACAATGAAGTGGGGTAGAGCAACAAAAGCCACATGAAAAATTAAATAAAATTTATTCTCTTTCTTTCTTTCACTGTCCTTCTCTTAAAAAACAAATTAAGGGCACAAAAATAAAATTTAAGGACACAAATTACTTGCCCCAGCAATCCCCTTGGTAATAATGTATACATATATCTAAATATCTTGGAAATAACATTTCATCTAAATAAATTATGGTATAGCTAAAAATGATGAAAATTAATAATCATTTCTATGATAAGATCTCTAAGATACCTTAGATTTTTTCAAAGTTTAAAACAATATATAATGCTTAATTCCACTGCTATATATTTTGATGTATGGTGTATTTCAGTATATGCCTACAATACCTACTGAAGGAGAGATAAGACAACACAAATAGTTTTCCCTGTGGAAAGAAAATGGGTGGGCCATGGAAAGAGATTTCCTTTTTAGCTTATACTTATCTGAAAAGTTTTAATTTACTAGGTGTATAATGTATAATATGTGTGTGTGCATATAATATTTTGAAATAAATTAGCATCACAAAAAGTTGAACGTATGGCCAACCATAAATATGCAAGTCTATGCATTTCAATTTTAATTTTGTGTACTAAAGAACAACCAAAAAGAAAATGTATTGAATGATCTAAGTCATTTGAATAACTCCCTTCATAAAGAGTTATTTGGAATATATTGTAAGGAGAAAGAAACAGGAAAAAACTCCTTATAGTTTAGACAGTAGGAAGACATAGGCCATACCAGAAGTAGGATGATGGAAAGATCCAGTGTGGGCTGACAGTCAAAGACACAGGAGGGTACCAAGTCTTTGCAAGACAGGAATAGGCAACAGGAACATCAGAGACCAGAGAAGGAGAGCTAAAGATTTCAAATAAAAATTATCTACAAGAAAGTTTATAATGCCACTTGAGAAAATACCGAACTAGATTTCTGAGATGGGAAAAAAATACAATTGAGAGGATACCCTGGGAACAAATATTCTTAGAACTACTGGAAAAACTATAAGCAGGGAGCCCAGTGAAAATCATAAAGAATGCCATGTTTAATCCTTTAGTACATTCAGAGAGTAATTAATGAGAACTTGTCCATACCCTACAATACCCAGTCCTTCAAGTGTGATCAGAAACATTTCATACAGAGGCTTCTTTCTTTCCACACTACGGTAGACAGTTTCACTGACAGACACCAACAAAATCCACCCTGGGAATTCACACCTTTGGGTAGTGGACTCTAATTCTGATTCTGGGCTTGGCCAGCAACTTATTTTGACACAGAGACAATAAAGCATTTATGCTTTGTGGCTTATCTCTCAAATCCATCTCACCTTGGTGCCCAGTTGGCCAGGTTTTAAAACTCAGTCCAATGCACAATAGCTAACTTATGGAATCAACCTAGATGCCCTTAATTGGACGAATGAATCCAAAAACTGTGGTATATGTATACACAATGGAGTGCTATTCAGCTATTAGAATGACATCATGGCTTCTGCAGGTAAATGGAAATGGGAAAAACCATGCTGAGTGAAATAAGCCAAACCTACAGACTTAAGGGTCAAATGTCTCCTCTCATATGTGGAAGGTACAGTAAAACCAAAGACAGGATGAAAGTCAGTTAAGCTTATTTAATAGACTCACCAAATCTGAAACAACACATAAGCTGTGGGGACTCTAGCTATGAAGGTGGGGAGGGATAGGGAGGGAAAAGGGGCGATATTCGATATTATATAGTACACTTGACTCCCATGAGAAGCCCAGATATACCCTGGCAGGCATATAAATCTAGCAATTTCATTGTTTAAAATGTATGTATACTGCCATTTATATCTGTATCTTTGGGGAATTACAGAGGAGACATGAGATCGGAGAGTGAGAGAAGCAGGGAGATCAAGAACAAGGATCGTGTTTAAGCTACTCTGTCAAAACATATGCATGTATGAATGGGAACCAATGAATCCTTTCCTTACGTAAGACGATCCTGAACCAAAAAAAATAAAAGTCAGTCCAACTAGAGAAAAAGGCCAGTTGGGGGGCCTTGTAGAGAAAAACGAAGAGGACCCAGCTAAGCCAGGCTAAATGCAGATGGAGTGATTCTGGAAGAAACTAAGTGGAACCAAAAAGCACCAACAGTTGTGAACTTAGAGAGCTAAGTTTTGAAGTATTTGCTATTCAATAGACAACTAAAACTTACAATGCTTATGAACGTTTCATTGTGTCCTTAAATAGCATCCAGGCCCACCATCATCCCCTGATGCTTCACACGCCCAGCACTGATTTTTCTCAGGTTTCATTGTTTTGCTTTCACGCATTTTCTTTTTGATCCTCTGGCAAGTACTGTTTTCAAACTTAAGGGCTCTGTGGATTACTTAACAACCACTCAGTACACACTGTCACTGATCTTTTGTTAAGCAATGACAACAACAAAATTCATTAAGATTTGAAATAAAATTTCAAAGTTTGGAAATACTAGTTTCGTGTTAGTGAGAGATGATTTGTTATTTGCAACCTTTCACTAAGTATCATTCGTGAAATGACAGGGCTAAGCTATGTAACACATTATGTACCCTAGAGAAACACCAACTAAGCCACCTGACACAATATAAATACTCAGAGCTGCTGCCTAAGAAGCAATGCTTTTGTTCCGCCTTCCAGATAAACTTGTTGGAGCCCTTGCCCCTGGGCGGCCAACACATCGCTGGTGAGACCATAGTCTTGCATTTCTTTGCCCAGCACACTACGATACACACTCAGTGGCCACACTTCCATCCTCAACATAATTTTCACTACTTCCTTCATCACAAAATCATAACCAAGAGGTGTAAGATTAAGTGGCAACCGCTCCTGCTGTAAAGCAGAAGACCAACAAGTACTAACTGCTCATTTACAAAGCCACTCTTGTCCCTGCTAACAGCTGTTTCAGCCTCAGTAGATCCTAACCCACCCAGCGTCTATACCAGAATTCTCAAAACAATCATCCTCTTCTCATGTAGCCAAGGTTCTTAAGTGATAAATAGCGCAAGAAGCCATCCAACATTTCTCTTGGTTTGGAATATAAGTTCTATGAAGACAAGAGCCTTTTCTTTCATTAACAGCAATATTTTTAGTCTGTGGAGTAGTTTTTTTTAATTAATTGAGATGTTATACAATCATAAGTGCATATAAAGTAACAATACGAGATACATCTGTTCTTGACATACAGTAAGCCCTGAAACAATATTCATTGAATAAATAGATACATGTATTTCATATATTTTTAAACTGTGACTCAGTTTCTTCATCTTAGTTCTTTTGACTCACTGGAGAGAAAACGTTAGTGTACAAAATAGTGACTGTTCTTACACAATGATGGCCATTAATATGTGACATGTCATTTAACAAAGGGATTTTGCCAATAATTAATGTGCTTTCTCTCTACACACATTTGTCATTAATGTCTGGGCTGGTTGACAAGCTTCTCAGTAATAGTATGACTTATGTCACACAAAAGATTGAAATTCTGAATGATGTCTCTAGGGGTTTTAATATTTACTTTTAGAGGGGGAAGGATCATCAATTTCACATTGGAAAGATTTATACTGACAGTTTCCCAACAGGTGACTAGGGGTCAACAGATCACCAGTCCAGAGTCACCTGAGTGCAGGTACTCGCTGCCATTCTCATTACTCACATGTTTTTTTCAGAAGTGCCTGCTAATATAATGCCAACAGTCTGCTATCAAGTTGTATCAGTTTAAATTCAGTGCCTGAAATGGAGTTCAGATGCTAATATTTTAATTCGATTTTTGCCATTTAATCACTTTGAAGACATCAATCCATTTTTGTGTGCACAAGAATTAAAATAACACAATAGTAATGACAGAAATTGAATATTTAAAAATGTAAATCACATGCAAATAGTATAAAATGTTTTGGCAAAGAACCTGAACCTTAATTGAGAGAACTGAGGAACCTAGTCTTCAGAATGTAATGATATTTGTGGATAGATGCTGCTTGTTTTCCAATACTCTACCTTTAATCCTTAATAATAAAGTCATTGTCACTTTGACTAATCATATAACCCTCACTTCTCCCCCAGGTTAAACAGCACACTTTGCATGCTCCTTTGAAGCTAAGTTTGGTCTCACATTGAAGTTCTGAGCAATAATATATAATCCAAGTGGTCAAATGTGACCTGTGAAATGTGTGCTTAAAGAGGAGAGCCATGCCCTTCTATCTACGTTTTCCCTGGCTGAAATCCAAACAAGATGGTTTCAGCAGCTATCTTGGACCATGAGGTAGAAGCATCCTGAGGACACTGGTAAAGATGAAGCAAAGCAAGGCTAGGTTCCTAAAACCGTAGGACAATGGCTACCTATGGACATATACAAAATACACCTGAAAGAAATAAACTTCTAGCTTAATTCATTGGTATTTTAGGATTTTCAGTTATTTGTAGCCAAGTCTATTCAAAACTGATATTAAAAAAACATTAAAATGCTTTCTATGAAAATTATTTAATAGTAATAATCATGAAGACAAATAATACCTATGTAAAACTTACTATGTGGTAGACATTACTGTAAATGTTTAACATTAACAATGCACTAACCTGCACACTAGCCCTATAAAGCAGGTGCTTTTATTATACTTATTTATAGATGAGGGAACTGAGGTACAAAGAGATGAAGGTGCTTTCTCAAAATCAGATATCTATTGAGAGGCAGAATCCAGATTTGAACTCAAAAAATTGGTTTCTGATTTCTCTCTCTTAACTACTATTGCCCTTACATTATTCATAATTACATATGCTCTACTGCTGCTCATAATTATTAATATTTAAAATTTGAGGAATGCCCACCAAACAGGGGAAAAATCAGTGAAATAAAGGGAATTGAAAGAGGAGGAAGAAGGGACAGGAAAATGGAAGAACAGTGGAATGAATGTGACCAAATTTCCTGTGTACATATGTGAATATACCACAGTAAATCTCACACTAATACATATCTATAAGACACTAATTTAAAAAAACAAACTAATAGTAGAAAGAGTGGAAAGGGAACAGGGGAAGGAGGGGAGGGGACGCCCAGGGGGCTGAATCAGAGCAAATTATACACCATGATTTTATACTTATATCAAAATGAGTCCTAATGTTATGTATAATTAAAAAGAATAAAACATTTAAAAATAAAATCTGTAGAATACATGTGAAAAAAAGCTGCTTCTACATTCTTTCCCTCACCACCTATCTGTATGTGTTGGGCCCTAGTAGACGACAGAAGTCCATGCACTTCATTTTCAAGTTTAAAATCACTTTTTTTTCCCTTAAGGGAAATTAAGTTGTCTCATGGTGGCACCATTTTCCAGAGGCTTTTGTCACTGTCATAATCACAGCAGTCAAGCTATTACTTTATAGACACCTGCAGCAACATGGCCTTGATTGTGGGCTGAGGCTTTCTTTTAGCAAACATGTAGCAGCTGACGTCATCATGAAGTTCCTCGAATACTGCATGGGACAGGAGTTCTATGAGAATGTACATGCTGTTCCTCTACTCAATATCTAATGCATACTTCAGATTGTACAGAACTGTAGCCTTCATTCTTGAGCATTGAGTATATTCCTAGAACAAATGATTAGTACTACTGAGCCATCTGATTCGGATAAAGCATCTTCTTGTATTCTGCTTTGTATCAATTGAATCAAAAGCTGGTGGACCTAAAAGGGATTCAATCCAACTTTTCTCATTTTGCAGATGAGAAAGGCATAGAGAGGTTCATTCATTGGCTCAAAATCACAAAGTCCTTGATTGACACAGCTGAGAATAGGTCAGTATCAGTATCAGTTTCAGATTTGGGTTTTTTATTGGTTGACACCTCCCTTTCACAATTCTAAGTGGTAGAGATAATAGATGAGTAAGTATAGAATCAGCATTTTTTTTCTAGCAATTGCATACAATACTTTCAGCTATAATTTTGTATAACTTTGTGACTTCAAATTATGACTCATTCATAATACCACAGTAGAAGCAAAATTTTAACACTTTGAAACTATTTAGCTATAAGATGGAAGAAATACTGAAGAGATAATTTTAAATGAAATATTTCCAACCTCCAAAATTATGGTCAATAAAAACATGACTAGCTACATTTTTCAATGGAAAATTTTCACTGTAAGACAGACCTAAGATCTAATTTAATCATGATTTACTCTTGAATATAAACTACAAGCAGTTAAATAAACTAGTGGTCTGAGTGAATGATGTAACTATTTTCAAACTTATGCATAGGTTTTGGCTCTCAGCTATTGAACAGGACGTTTGGCTTTACCTAAAGTTACTTCAAAATAAAACAGTTTGAAAAACATCATTTTTTATTTTTATACACTTTGTCAAGCAGACAATAACTTGCATTTTGCTCTTCAAACCAATGTCACAAAATATGGTATTTATATAAAATTATCCCATAATAGTATACTACGAAAGTTCTAGATGGTTTGTAGAACTGACGATGTTTCCACTTAAATGTAGGATGAATCCATAACTAAAGACTCACAGATGAGAACTGCAAGCAACTGAACATGATAAAGACATTAATGGGGAATGGGAGATAGGCCATTTTATATAAACTATTCCCACTTCAAAAGGCTTGGCAGTGATTTATGGATTCAGATGCTATAAAATTAGAAATTAAAGGATCAAAGAGAATAGGATTCAACTGAAGAAAGCAAAGTAGTAGTTGTTCCCAGACTTGAACTGCACAAAATACATCATTGGAATAATGAATTTAGCCCTGAACTTAAATCAAACATAAAAACAGGATGGGTTCTACCATTTTAGTTTCTGAGAAGGTAAAGCATTCAAATTTATAAAGACACCTATTTCTATTCATTCACTAAAAAGGAATACTTTAGAAATGTACAGTGCTGAATCAATGGCTAAATAGCAGCTGCAGGAATAGGTACATATTCAGGCTGCTTACCCTATGCCAGATACTTTACCAAGAACTCCACACTTATTCTACTATTTAATCACTGCAGGATGAAATGGACGTCTAAAGACATAAAGATTACTGGGTGCCACAAAGTTAAAAAGTTATATAGTCAAAGACATTGGGCCTATCTCCAAACTCCACATTTTTAAAGATAACCTTTATTTCTGAATACATAAAATTTGCACAATTTCTAAATGTTCTATGAATACGAAAGAAAGTGAACATGGTGCATGTTGATGATGCTTATCAAAAATTTAAATTCCAAGGTCTGTTTCTTAATACAATGTCTCTGTCTTGCTAAGCAAATATCTAGCAAGACACACTTACACACTGGGATCATTAACATGGACACATGGCCCCTTCATAGTTCTGACAGACAGCAGTGTTCCAATAGATGGCTCTCCTTTTGACCATCTACAATAAATATAACATTCTATTCTAAGTTAGGGATTAAATTTCTTCAGGAACAGTGTGATTGAGTGCTTTCCTTGGTGTTGTGTTTGTATTGCATTAAAACACAGAAAAAAATCCAATAAATTGCTAACTATGTCAACGACACAAGTGGTCTCAGTTTTCACCAAGACCGGCCAAGAGCTGGACTTCGGTCTACTCTTGATTGATCAAATGAATAATATGGACTCTGCAAGTTTCATCTGAAGGAATCGAATTATAGTTTAGATGCTTTGGAAACCAGGCCTGAAAAAGGTGAGGTAGAACTTACATCGCAGAAGTAAAACTTCTTTTCAGTTAGGGGTGAGGGCTGTGACATGATCCTTCTTTTTTCTAGAAAGGTAGTATTTCCCTTGAATTCAGTGCAGATTACATATAAGACTTTCTTCTGCCAGAGATTATTTCAGGGTCCTTGGAGGGAATCCAATACTTTCTCTCAGGGGTTTTGTAAATTTCCAAAGGAAAGCATTTTTTTTCTTAAGGAAAAATTATATATGCTTCAGGTCCCATGTGACCCCACTTGCATTCCTTAAAACAATCATCTCAAACTTTCACAATGGTGATTACCTAAGATGTGAAATATGGCAATTGGAAAAATGATGCTGCTCCTGTATTCTTTCAGAATGATGCTTCAATACCAGTTCCTTTCATTACAATCCTCTCCTACCTCTTGCTGACAGGTGGCAATAGTTTTAATAAAATTCACAGGATGATAGGAAGAAATGAATATTAACTTTTCCACAGGCATACAATATAACCTTGTTTTTATGTAAAATTCAACCTTCAAAAATGGTAAGGGCTGTCTGAATATACAAAGTGTCTGCCTATGGTAAAACTGTGGAATAAGAATAGTCTCTCTCTTTTTTTTTAAATGTAAAGCCTTTGTAAGAGTTACTCAACTTACATTATTTCATCTATTATATGAAAACTTTTTCCCAATTAAAAATAATTTTAAAGTCAAACAAAACTGTTTAGCTCTAGAACACTTGAAATGAGGAAATAATCGTATTTATTGAACATTCTAAACTAAATTAACTAAGTAAAATTCCTTCTCTTTATCAGTCAATGAGATGCAGTATGCACATTTTAAAGAAATGAGATAAACTATTTCTTTGGGATCAGATTTTGAATACCATCTTCCTACTGTAAACTCTAAGGTGATAATGCTTAGATTTCCAAATGAGATATAAAAATTTTGGCTATCAAGATGTGGCAACTTCTTATTGAATCTCTGCCACCTAGGTGAAAACGCTGGTATCAGAAACTTTTACAAAGCTCCATTAGCTCCTCTCTGTGCATCATAGTTAAGCCTAACTTTAAAAAACGGTTTCATATCAAAGCTCTTTCCCTTTCACACATTTCAACCCAATTAGAGACAAGACAGATGAGTGTTAACAAGACAGTTAATTTTAGAAAATATATGCAAAAAAGCCAAATGTTTTTAATTACTTTAATATTTTTCCACATGTAGAATTTAATCTTATTAGGGTTTAAAACAATGTCTAAAAAAGAAAAACCAGAGCCCTCATCATTCTATATGAGGTGATCAGCTGGACAAAAATTAATATTTATGTTACAGAAACTTTCCCTACAGGTATTAGCAATTTGTGTAGAAAATTTTCTATTAGAATCTTCTCAAGCACAATTAAACTGCATACTTGTATTGAGTAGGAACATGAAGTTCTTACAATAATTCAGGTTATCTTGTGAAACATACCAAGAATCAAGAGAATATAAAATTGACAATTCTTTGCCCGTTAATAACAAATTTTCTAGGTGCCTTTATTTATGGAATACAAAGAGATTAAAGGTACTTTGTGTTTTCATTAAATCATTTGGTGGAATCTCAAATTAAGGAAAACCAGTAAACCACAATACATGTCCACCAATTTTACTAATCATGCTCTGCATTTGAGAGAAAGATCTCTTACTTTACTGTGACAGATCCTAAAAATAAAAAATTCCATAAACATTTCTTAGGGTTAATACTATATGAAGTGTTGAAATAATATGCCAAAATTATTTTGCTAAGCTAAAAAATCATAGAGACAGTCTTCAGATACTTGGAAGATAAAGACATTAACATGAGCTCATGACTTCAACAGCCTTAAAAACTACAGTTTTAAAATATTGTAACTAATCTAAAATTTATTCATTTTGTATTTAAATAGCCTTCAGGGGTGTTACCATTCGAAAGACAGAGGTTAGAATCTCTGCACTTTCCCACCTTAGGTAATTAACAGATCATTTGGGGGGACACAAAAATTCCATGTGAAACCTTAGAATTACAGTTCATTTGTGATTTTGACACAGGTTATATAAAATTTATCTAGAATACTATCAGTAAAAAGGGGGTTGGGTCAAGACACAAAACTAAGCATGCAAAGTGATCAAGTTTGCTAAGAACAAATTATCCTTCTTAAATGCAGAAATAAGTCCTATCAGATTTACCTCAGGACCCACTTAAAACCATTAGCTTACTGAAGAGGATATAGGAATATGAAAAATAACCTTTTGAAAAGATAACCTTTCTCCAAACGTAGACTGCTAGCTTTACGCTTCTAAACGAAATACTATTTTACATCCTGTCTGTTGAACAATGGTTCTCACAGTGTGGGCTCCAACCAGCAGCCAGTAGCATCCCTTGGGAACTTGTTGGAAATGCAGTTCTCAGGCTGTGCACCAGACCTACTGAACCAGGCAGTCTGGAGTGGGGCACAGCATTCTGTATTTTAACAAGATTTCAAGTGATTTAAATGCATACTGACCTGGGAGAACCACCAACCTAAAGATCAGGAGATGAAACAATTTCTTAACGCCTCACTTAAAAGGTGTTGAATTCAGAGGGAAAAAAATCCAGAACCATTCTCATTCCCCTGACTTCCTGTCCTACATCCTTGTTACAGCAGATGTACTTGTATATACTGGCTGTACTGGGCCCTAATCCAGGCTCAGGAAGGAGCTGCTTAGTTTCAGTACTGGCCGCAGTTGATTCCAGAGCTCAATCCGTTCCACATCCAAGCCACTTTAGAGCTCCTCCCAGGCTGAAGTTCTCCATGTTCTGCTCACACTTTCTCCCATCCTCAGCTTCCATCTAATGCTCTGCCAGTCTTTAAATAATTTGGCATCTGGCTAGTTTTGCCTACATTTCAACCCTTCTTCAGTCAAATAACTATATGTAACAATGTTGTTTTAAGCCTCATAGAACTAATTTTAGTTTGTCTACATTGACAGATGATATCAGTAAGAACTCAGCAAAATGCATTGCTGTATTTTTCTGAAGGATGTTCTTAATAATGAATTAAAAATACATTATGGGGGCTGGAGTGGCTCAGCGGTTACGGCACTTGCCTGGCATGCATGAGTGCATGACTTCAAACCCCAGCACCACGTAGACAACGGAGTCCCTTAGCAACAAAAGCCACGTGAAAAACTAAATAAAAATTGTTTCTCTCATTCTCTCTCACTATACCTCTCTCTTTAAAAAAAAAATATATATATATATACACATATATGTGTGTATACATACATTATGTAGGGCCAGCTACCTCCCCCATTTCAATACTGGGTATTGTTTTCAAAACTAGCTTATTGCATTAATAAACATGTTTATCATATTAATAAACTAGTTAACAGTATTATTTTCAGAACTAGTTTATTTTTATCTCAAGCCTAATTACTGGGTGACTTGCTTTGCTTAGTGTTTTTTCTCTTTATTTTTGCTCTTAAAATAAAATATTTAACAGTCTAATCCTAATAAATGTGATAAAACAAAATGAATTTGTATGCCAACTTATCATTGACTTTTTTTCAAACTTTTTACTTCTGACACTTTTTTTAGAAAAAAAAATGATGTCTTTTAAATGTGTTTGTTTTAAATCATTTTTATTTTGTTCTGATTTTGAGAAAGAAAGAGAGACAAAGAGAATCAATTTTATTTAGTTTTTCATTTGGCTTTGTTGCTCTGACACTTCGTTGTGTAGGTAGTGCTGGGGTTTGAACCTGCATCCTTGCACATGCGAGGCAAGCTCTGAAACCACTGAGCCAGTGCTCCATCCCTTAAATTATTTTTAAGAATGCCAAAAAGCACAAACAGAACAATGGGAGAGAGAGCAGGAACTGAGGAGGTGGGTTTACGGAAGGGAGTCACAGTCTCTTGGGAGAATTCTGTGACTACACTATGCTGGGCTTTGCAGACACACTTGATTTTAAATTCCATTTTCAGGATTTGGTAACTGAATGATCTTGGACAAATTACTAAATTGGTTTTATTTTATCCACAGCCAAAGTAAAGAATGGCAATATCTATCTTGTGGAATGAATTATGAGATTACATGTAATGTATGGAAAAATTGTTAGCTCTGCTTGGCACAGAATAGGTGGTCATCAAAACTCTGCCACTGTTACTAATGTACATGTGGAAAGCACCTTTGTATGTCCAAATATATAAGTTCCTTGACCTTGTCTAAGGAGGTGACCATCACTGTAAATGTCACTGGTTGTCACCTGAACCCAAACATCAGCCAGACAGATTTACTTCTAACATAATAATTCTAGAATTCCAACTTCCGTACTCCACCTCTACATCCCCAAAAGCAAGCTTGGAATATTGAGATTCTCAGGTTCTTTGAAGCTTCAATAGTTCTGCCCCAACCTATCTTCACTTCCTTCCATACTCAAACTGGACCCCACAGTCAAGCACTTCTCTTCTCTCACTTGCCAACTGTCTTTTACTGATCTCTTTTCTCTCAGTCCCCCTGTTGCATGTGATTGGACAGTCACACCCTAGACTAATCAATCACTTGCTTTCCCCATTCCTGAAAAGATTGTGGCCAATTCTGGGTGGGCAGGGAAGGAGAAAAGTCACTGGAACCTCTTGGTCTGGAACTTAGATCTTTAGTCTCACCTTTGGAAATTCTTACATGGACTCATGGTCACCTTCACCCCTCACTTACTGCAAACTTCACCATTTTCCACCAACTTCCTGCCCAGTGCTATCGCTCTCATCTGGCACTCTTGCTTCTCACTTAGGAATTAATTTTCTCAACCCTCCAAAGGCTGTCACACAGTCATGCTGTTACACTCTAGGCTCAAAGAACAATGCATCTGTTCTGTCTGAGAACTACATCTCACACCCTGGCCTTCATTCTCCTTAAATTCTCTTGGACCTTGTGTCAAACATTAAGCACATACTCTCTTTTTAACAAACTGTTCTTTCAGCTGCTTCCTCCCTAGTCTCTCATTCCACACTGATTAAAAACATTCACTTGTCTCTCCCATCCTGGAAAGGAAAGGAAAAAGAAAGGAGAGAGAGAAAACACTCCATTCTAAATTGCTAATTAATAATTAAGAAAATGTGATGTAAAGTACAAAATGTTTTTCATCAATTAAAATCACATTTTTTGCATTCTTTGCTTTGGTCCAGCTAGATCCAAAGTGGTTATAACAATGTAACTGAGAAGTTATGGAGGACCCATCCTTGTTTAACAGTGAACCACAGTCTGATGGACGTAAGGGAGTGCAGAGCCAAGTTAGGCTGATCTGAATAACTCTTCTGGTAAAAAGAAGGCACATGTCAGTCAAGCCTAGTTTAAGAAGAGAGAAATTCACTATCATCTCTATTGACCTATAGATAGAATAAAAAAAAAAAGAAGAAGGACCTGTCTAGTGTCTGAATAGCTTTTCATTGTCCTTTGCAAGGGTCCAGGTTTGTAATGGCCTATCTTGGGTTCTGTTCAACATTCTGAGATCGGATTTTGGTTTAGATGGTCTTAGTGATTATTATGACGAACCAAAGGGTCAAAGTACTTCGTGCTGAACAGCATTCAAGGACAGGAGCCTGGGAATGGTCTGAGATGACCTTACAGGTGGAACCTGGATACTGACACACTCAAGAGAGCAATTAAGAGGAAGAGCAACATGGAATTTAAGTGCCAGGAAACATAAGGGGAAAGACAACTTGAATACCATTTGGGACGCTATGAGGAGGGCAAGCAAGAAGCAAGCCAGAAGACCAAATGAGTTGGTGAGTAAAAAAAAATAAAAAAACAAGTAAGATCTTGCCAGTTTTCACAGTATCATTAAACTGAAATAACAGTTTGTTTTTCTTCCATGTGAATGTGATGAGAAAACCTTACCAGAAAATGCCACAGTATACTGGTTTATAATAGGTCATTTTTCAAGATATGTACAAGCAGTTTATCCTAGTTTTGAGTTTGTATTAAATCCTTCCCACTTGAAATTAAGTGGAACACTTAAAGCAAAGAACCATAAAACAAAGATCAACGTTAAAAATCTATATGCAATTAAGAACTTTAGAAAAGATCAATATTTAACTTCAAAAATATAATACGAAAATAATCAAACCAGAGTAGTAGCAAAAATCATCTTTCTAAGCCCCTGCCTAACATGGGAACAGTTCTTTCAGAACTCTTAAAGTAACAAAGCCAGTATTCATTCATTTAACCAATATGTAGTGGCCACCTACAATGGGTACATATACAAAACTACTTTAAAGACAGAGTTTAAATTATGAATAACTGGATTAATATTCATCCTGAAAACCAATAAAGAAATAAACCAGAAACGGTGTTAACTCACTCAGTCATGCTGTTTCCCAAGCTGCTGCGAAGCAGGGAGTATGGATGTGCAACTGGACAAATACCGAGAAAAGGTTTTGTAAATGGAAACAATGTAAATGAATTTTTTTGATTGTTGACATAGTGATGTAATGTTCCTGGAAAAAGAAACTGATGGTTCTTTTTATTTGAACACCACCCCCAAATTTAATCTAACAGTAGTAATGCAACAATATTCTACCTCTTTTAATACTATTATTACAGGGCCATAATAGGGAGAATAGTTTTATAATCAAGTTTGTAAGAATGCAAATCAAGATAGTGCAAAGTGAGCAATAAGCATAAGGCACCATATTTTCAAAAGAGGAGTGGATTTGCACAGGACAAGCAAATGCAGCAGCTAAAGGACTGAGCTGAGGAAGAGATGTTGACACAAGCTCTTGCTTACCTTTGGAGGGAGCCCCGATTAAGCCACATGGCAGAGCATCATCTTTCACTCTACTCCACTCAGCTGTCCCCAACACAAGCTATATACCAAGGTCTTACACACTCATTCTGTCACTTTACCCTCCCAAATATTGTTCACCAATCAATCTCCAGCTTTACAGAGTCCCACTGTGGGCTACTTCTGTTTTCATCATTATTAATATGTATTTTTAAATGTGTTCCTTCATTTTTATCTCAAAATCTCGTGGTAACTATAGCAGAGACAGCATATTGTATGTGTGTGTGTGTGTGTGTGCGCGCGCGCGTGTGTGTATTTTAGGAGACAGGGACAGTGAGTGTCAGAGAGAGAGAGACAGAATCAATTTTATTTAGCTTTTCATTTGACTTTTGTTGCTCTGACACTTTGCTGTGTATGCAGTGCTGGGATTTGAACCTGGGTCCTAGTGCATGCCAAGCAAGTGCTCTACTACTGAGCCATCACTCCAGCCCCACATTCTATGTTTTTAAAATTAATATACAAATAAAAAGGTATGTGGATATGTATACACACATTATCTTATAACACAATAATATATAATTATTTAGTATATAAAATTACTTTACATAAATAAGAAAATAATACTTGACCAAAAGGATAAAAATAACAACCTTTTACATTAAATGCTATGGCCAGTGGCACAAAGCCTTAGACGGTCCTTCTAAAGCTTAGCCTGCATCAGTATCCCCCGCACGGCTTGTAAAACCACAAACTGCCAGACCCCCATCCCTGAGTTTTTGAGTAAAGAGCTCTGAGTTAAGATCTAAGAACATGCATTTATAACATGTTTCCAGGTGATATTGCTGCTGTTGGCCCACGGACCACGCTGACTCTCTGGGTACTGAGTGTCAGCACCACTTAATCCTATTGTTCTGGTACAGGGATAGATCTCTGAAAAGAAAAATGGTGTTAAGGGAAACACACAACCTGCAATGAATAGGAAGAACTGTGATGGCTCGGAAGAGAGGCTGGGTACCTGCGGAGCGAGATGGCTTGTATCCCCACTAGGATGACTCCATAAATTCACTTCACACCGTCTACCAAGTACCAGGACGAACAAGCAAAAGTTACTACGTTAAATGCTAAATGAATAGAAACAAATGGACCAAGAGGTGGTATCTTCTATAAGGGTGGCAGAAATGAAAGGTCAACCTAGGAGATAAAGAATTTTTCTCTTAAATTGGTAAGAATAAACATGATTTTAATGAAGTAAAAGTACTGGGAAAATAATGGGGCTCTATGTTTAATTATAAGCCTAAGGAAACTCTATGAATTATAAACTAAGAAAATAGGTTTTGTAAGGAGAATCAGTATTGCAGGTGGCTGCTATTACACATTCCTATTGGTTTAGACCCTTCAAGATTTGGGTTAGTGACGTCCTAACTTCTGGAGTCTATCATCAAAGAAAAGAATTCAGTCTCATCAGATCTCATTTTGGGCAACACAAGAAAAATTTCATTTCTTTTATATGAAAAAAAAAAACAAGAACAGGGCAAATATAATTTTTTTTCATAAAAACAACTTTTTCCTTTCTTTTATATCACTATCTCAGAAATCTTGCCTACCCTCTTTCAAAAGTTGTTAGATTCTCTATAACATTCTAACAGTTCATTAACAGTGATGCAGGAACATAGCAAAACCTGCTATATTTAATTATGCTGCAATGTTCTTAGAGTTAAAAAAACTATGTTATTCAAATTGATGCCAATTATTTTGAGATCAAGTAAAAATGCTTCTTAGCTATGATAAGATATATGTATGCTATATTCTTCCATCTATCCAAAGAATCTTAAATTTATGATTTAAAAGTCATTGTTGCTTTTTCTCTGGAGATGAAACCCTAACTTAGAACATCTGCACACATTTTAAAATAGTTACATAAAATGTCAACTATTAAACATGGAAAATCATGTTGGGATATGTTCCATTTAAAAGGCGACATAAGATTCATCAATTAACATTTCCACTGCACTAGGTGCCTTGAGCTGTTTTTATAAAACCTGGGCAACCTGAAGTCACCAGGCAATGAGGAAGCCCAAGATGTGGGGGGACCCCACATATAGGCCCTGGTTGATGGCACCAGGTGAGTTCAACCTTTCAGTCGTCATTCAAGCCCAGATACAGAAATGGATAAAGAAACCTCTGGAGGATGTGGGGTCCTAGCCTTTGAAATCACCCCTGCGTGCTGAAACCTTCCCAGCTGAAGCTCTTAGGCAAAGCACCCCTGTTGCACTCTGCCTAAATTCCTGAACCAAGGAATCCAGGAGTTCAAAAATAAAATGTTTTTGTTTACATACTAAGGTTTAGCTGGCTTGTTAACAGGAATAGATAACTGAAGCTTGCTAGCAATGAAGCTATGGCTGACTTGATTTAATAGAGTGATTGGAAAATAAATGCGGTATACACAGAATGACAACTCAGGAAATATGTTTGAAATTAATAGAGATAATTGCATGTTCTTTGAATTAATTCTGAAGAGCATTATATATTTCCTTCTAAAATGTTCTTATTTCTGTAAGTGTTAGGATTATAAAATACTCAAAGTTTGTTTCTTAGAAAGAAAATGCCTGTCGTCTTAAATAGTGCCAAAACCAACTTTTTTTCTGATAACAATTTTTTAAGAGAGATGGACAGGGATAGAGAGTGAGAAAGAGAGAATCAATATTCATTTAGTTTTTCACTTGGCCTTCATTGATCCGAGACTTGTTTGTGTACGTGGTGCTGGGGTTTGAACTCTCGTACTTGCTCATGCCAGGCAAGCGTTGTAACCGCCGAGCCACCACTCCAGCCCCCTGATAGCAAATTTTTATTAAAGAGAATAAAAATAGATAAAATAGAGATGATCAAATCATCACTACAAAAAAATATTTCATCTCCCAGAAGGCCATCTTAGGAAGAATTATAATACTCCCTAGCGACACTCACACTCATTCACACTCATCTAATTCTCTCCTAGTGTAGCTGGAACCTGGGCCCATGATATTTCACGTTAAACAACAGAGGTGATCTGGACACGTTCAGATTATTTACATTATTTGACAAACCTAATCTAGTCACATCAGTCCTGTTATAAGATGGAATTTTCTCATGATGGTAGCAAAGAAGGAAATCAAAGATAATCAAGTGTAAAAGCAACTGCTGCTGCTGATTTGCAGATAGGGAGGACTTGTGCTAGGACCCTGGATGCCCTCCAGGAGCAGACAGCGCGACCCCTAGTCAACAGCCACTGAGGACGTGGGGACCTTGATCTGCCACTCCAGTGACCTGAACTCTGCCAACAGAGCTTTGCCCTAAGGGCCCAGCCTGGCTGATACTACGATTTTTGACCCCTGTTCCCTAGTCAAACTACCTGGCTCACTCGGCTGCCCTACAGAACACGGAGTTAAGAAACTTATCCTGTTTCTAATAAACTAAGTTTTTGATAATTTGCTATGCAACAAAATAAACCGAATACCCTAATCTCATCGGTTCCATACAGAAAATAAGATCTAGAGTTTGAAGTTTGGGTTTTAGCTAGTTCCAATTTTTAAAGTCACTAATTAAAACTCAGCTAATCTTTACTTTCTGACAAAAAATATATATAGTACTCAGATTTCCTCACTTATGTAGCAGCATACTTGTTTGGAACTGAGGATCTGACATTTGGAAGAGAGGAAAAGAGGAATATACTTCCTTTAAAAAAAAAAAGTATCACTTAAAAACTAAAAGTTGCAGAGTTTCTTGGTGTGCAGAATTTTTCCCAGGAGAGTACAAATATTATTTTTCAAATTTTTATCATAAAATATTGAAGCATGTGGAAAATTAAGAAAAATAAAATGACTGCTCCTACAAGCTTCACCTTGACTTAGCACTTAATATTCTGCCAGTCATTTTATCTATGTTTAGATATTATTCATTTATTTTTGAAACAAGGCAAACTACAGACAATGGTACCATACCATGCTTCTCCTAATAGGAACAGCATCCTCCTAACCACAATGTCATTGTCACACCCCAAACTTTACAAAATTCCATTCCCTATAATAGTCCACCCATGTTTTAAAAAAATTTTCCACTTGTCCAATGTGTATTTTACAGCTTTTTCCCTTATTGGAAGACAAACAAGTTTCACACATTGTATTTGTGAAATGACACCGAGCTAAAATCTAGAACAATCCTTTATTTTTCCTTTTTTTTTTTTTTTCTCTCTTGACAAACTTTTGAAGAGTCCAATTCAATCCCAGTCTTACAGAATGTCCTAGTTCAGGTTTTGGCCAATCTTGCACTTACCATGTCATTAAATTTGTTCCCTCTACCCCATGTATTTCTGTAAACTGAGAATTAGATTTCTATTTTGGTTCATTTGAGACAAGTGAAGCCATTTGGATAAGAACACCTGATAAGGGTACATATCAAGATGTTTGTAGTACCAGGTTGTCCACTGCTGGTAAAGCAAATATGAGAGCACACAGGGTAGATTAGGATAGGTCCATCTTATCCAATAAATGCGGTCAACAGTTTGAGGTATAATTTTTGAAACTATCTTATTCTCCAGAATCCTTCAAAAATATTTTCATTAGTCATTGATGCTGACTGACTGAATCAATTGCTTTTAAGGATTTTCAAAATGTTGATCTTGGAAAACCTAAAATTCCTCTTCAATTTATTAGCAGGTAACTCTGTGGTTTGCAATTTCTCTTTTTTCTTTTGTTTCAGATAGTACGTGGAAAAAATATTTCCCTAATCTAAAATCACACAAAAGATTTTTTTCTCCAAGGCTGTTTTTCCAGAAAATGTAGATGTCTATGATCAATTTCAAGCAAACTATTGCTCATGGAAATTTTTTAGCATATAAATATTCAATTTTACTAGCACCATGTTTTTGACCAGATTATCCATTCTCATTTAGTGAATGGACATGTTTATTAAAAAAAAATTAATCCATTTGTCATTGGTCTATTTTTCCATCCCAATTTCATTTCCAGACTTTTTATTTAAGCAACTCTCTAGGAATTCTTCATGGCTATGATAAGATCTCCTCCCTCAAAAAATGTTTTGGCCATTCTAAATTATTTATATTTCCATTTAAAATTTAGAACTGGCTTATAATTTCTAAATTATTTTTAAAAAAGACTGCAGGATTGTGTTGAGATTATATCTATATAAAATCAATTCGAGGAAGTTTTGTCAACAGATTTTTCTGATCCATAAAAACCATATTTCTCATCATTTATTTAGATCAGTCTTTTTCCCCCTTCTCTTGTAATGTCAATGATATGCAACTCTTCATATATTTTGTCAAGTTTATCCCTAAGTACCTCATGTTTTCAGATGCTATTGTCAGATATGTTACATATCACTACGTACTTAGCTACTTATTCAGTAGTTTTTATTTATTCTTTCTTATAATCTTTCAGTCTTTATTCTTCTTTGATGCTCAAAATTCCACTATATAAGTATCATCCAGCTGCCTCTGTTTTTGAGATGATTCCATGAGACTGGGTGACTTCTAGGTTAGTATGGTTCCTTTTAACCCCTTCAATGAATGCTTAACAAATAGCCATCAAAATTATTGTAAAAAGGAAAATGCCAGGTTCCCTGCTGGGAATGGGTGGAAATTTGAGCAAGACTGGTAGGACACTGTGTGGCCTGATGGTGAAGAAAGGCAGAAATTAGGTGATGCTATATTGAGTGAAAATCTTTGTATTAAATCAGACATTTTCTCCAGTATTCTACCACTGCAATGGACATCATTCAGATGTGTAAAGAGCATTCAAGTATCAATGTGTAACTAGTCTAGACATCCAAAATTAAGTCAGACATGCCTCTAGAAGAAGGCAGCAAGCAGGGCTTTGCCTAAACCAAATGTCTCTCCAGGTTTCTGACATCTATTAATAATTTATATCTGTAACAATCTCTAAGGGGGGAGGAAATCCTTTCTTGTAATCTTAAAGAGCAAAATAATAAGCTAATTGTTTATCGTTGGTGTCCTATTAAACACCAGAATAACAGGGCACTGAGAGTGACTGGAGGAAGCCTCAGCTAGGGCAAGCCTGCTACTGCCAGCTGCCTTCAGCATCCCCTCCACACCTGGTCCTCCACCCCGGTCTTCACAAGTGTTTTAGAGACAGGCAGCTTTCTGAACCAGCCCTTCTCTACACAAGTGCTTGTGGGTGGCAAGGGAGTAATTTATGACCAATAATAAAAAGCAGTGTTTCCCTGGATTTTCTGAGTCAAAAATGGCTACACATAAAAACTAACATTTTTATTTTTAAAGAGAGGGAGACAGAGGCAGAGAATCAACTCTATGTTTTCATCTGGGTTTTGTTTTTTTCCTACACTTTGTTGTATATGTGGTGCTGGGGTTTGAACCTGGGTCCTATGCATGCCAGGAAAGTGCTATAACTGCTGAGCCACGGCTCCAGCCTCAACTTTTTATTCTGAAAAAAAAAAAAAATCACAAAATATACAACTGTTTTCTAGATGGAAAGAGAATAGTGGGTAAATGAGTGGTCTTTTAGGAAATAAACCACCTCACAGTAAATGAAGACAGAAAATAATTTACTGGTTCAATCCACTCCTCTATAATGAGAAGGGAAAGATGAGAAACTGTGGTGGAGCTGAAGAGTGCATGGGTTCAGGGAACTCCCCAGAAGAGCTCAGGAGTACAGAGGCGGTGGACCTTAGGTGGCTCAGACTGGTCAGAAGATGTTCTCATCATCCTGTTACCTTATAACTCAAAAACCAACGTAACTGGGCTGGAGTGGTTACAGTGCTTGCCTGGCATGCATGAGGATGTGGGTTCAAACCCCAGCACCATGCACACAAAGAAGTGTTGGAGCAATGAAAGCCACATGAAAGTACAAATAAAATTATTAAATTGATTCTTTTTCTCTTTCACTGTGCTGCTTTAAAAAAAAAAAAAGTAACTTACAGACCAGCCACACAGCCCCAAACAAATACACATTTAACTAAAATTGTTTAATTTTATTCAATATTGACTAAAGGAGCTCCAAATTTTCCTTGGATAAAATTTCATTCACATTTCTTATGTCTGTAATCTGGACTTAGATAATTTGAAGTAAGCACTCCACATTTCGGTACTGAACTAATCCAGAGGAATCATCTCCTGTTATTTTGTGACAGCAGAAAAAAATCCTAAATGGTTCCAGCTCAGTTTTATATAAGGTTAGCCCAACTGGTGGGTGGATTAACATTTACTAATTTATAAACCTTCTATCACTAATTCATAACTCAAAGAAGGAATATTCTTTTCTTAGTATAAGGTAATTCAACTTCATTTCCATTTTAATCACCAACAGTGATAGGCAGCAGAGGAATGTAGGTTATTACAAGATTCAACAGCCAATAAATCTTTTGATCGGTTTTAAAACAGATAAATAGAGTAAGTGGCGAAAAAGCATTGTAAACCGATTTGGGGAATCTACAATAAAGTAAGAGCCCAAAGGCAAAACAGTCACCATTCATTGTTTCAAAGGGTAAGAACTAGACCATCAATTGTTTGTTAGCAGTATGCTACAAGCAATAGTAAAAATGACAAAAAACCATACGAGGAACAGCTTTCCATCGCTAGGGACTAAGACAAAGCCAGCACTAACAAGCGCCACATTATAATCAACCAGCTTCCAAATACTTCACAGTGAGACAGCGACATTTTTACTTCCTTCTATAGTTTTGATCTCATAGAATTTCATTTTTCTTATGAAGTTATGACTAAAATCTGGGAAAGCATTGACTTGGGTCCAATACATTCTACAGAATTCTATAATCCCAAAGAAAGAAAAATCACAACAGAGAAGAATTTGCCATCCTCTGTAGCACCAGATGGCACCGATAAACTGATGTTGTGTACTCCAGCGCAGCAACAAGGTAGTTTTATCACTGTCATTTATATATGCCCCAAAGGTGTGCGATCCAAATTAATGTGGAGATTCTTCAATGACAGCTGAGACTGAAACATTCCATCTGTGTTTAATACAGAGATTATATCCTTTATTCTCCAATGAGTGCTTCAGAGTAGCACTGTGTGTTCTTTTCTTCTGAAAGGCAGTGGCCTTCCCACTATTTGTCTCTAATCCATCCATCTGTCTCCAAGATTGCTTTTAAGAGGATGGTATGAGTTGTAGAAACAGCTAAGTATTCCTCCATTTTTGGCTCTCACATCAATTTCAGCCTGGTAAAACTACATTCTAGTTTTGCTATACACTACAGAATGCAATGGTACAGGAAATCTGCCCACAAAGCAGTGTAACTGTGCTACAGAAATTAACCATTTAAAAGAAGGCACAGCACACACACAAGCACACACACAGGCATATGAAAATCTTTCACAGAGAAAGTTGAAAAGAAGAAATGATTTATGTTAAAATGAAATAAATAAAAACAAACAATAAAAAGGAATCCTAGGAATCAGAAACATGTAACAATATACTTTTTTCAACTTATTCACTTTTCCAGAGTGAAAAAATGCAGAACAGACATATACACAAATAAAATTATGGTTTACCACAAGGGTTAAACTGTCCACAGCAACTAAATAATGTAAAACGTGGGCCATTTGAAAATTACAAAAACAATAAAAAATTAGTGACTTTTAAAAATGAGGCCAAAGCATTTTCACGATGCTGAAATGGTATCCGGCTCTATGAGGGAACAATGCAACTTTCCTGCTTGGGGATTTACAATGTAATAGTAACTGAAAAGGATAATTTAAAAAACACTATTGCAGGTTAGAGATGTGGTTCAGTAGTAGAGTGCTTGCCTGGCATGTGCAAGGGTCAGGGTTCAAAACCAGCACCACATAACTAAGTGTTAGAAAAACAAAACAAAAAGCTGAAAAAATAAATAAAATTGACTATTTAAAATGTTGTAATGACTGACATATTAACACTGTGGGACATAGAATGCCTCACAATATCACGCTTCAACTTATTCCATAAAAACTTGGCTTAAGCTTCTGTGATGTAGACTATCATCTTCAGTTTTATCACAATGAGTTTTAGTATTCTGCAAATAATATTCAGAGAAGATGCCAGTTAATACCTTCAAGAGAACAATTTGACTTTTCTTCTGGAGGAGATGGCAAGAACCCACAGAACCAGGCAAAAGTTTTGAAATCTCCCAATTCTTTATCCTGCCAGAACTGGTTCTAAAAGAACCATGGAGATCAGCATAGAAAAATCTGACAGGAAAATAGCCAAAGCTTCTATAATACATGAATATTCAACACTTGGTGAAGATTCATGAACAGTAGTCATGAATACAGAGTCACATGACTACATAAGCCCCAGTTAAATTTCCAACCACAAGTGCCGCATCGTATTGTCACTAGAGAATGCTCCAAGCCTTTTTGTCAGGCTTCCTTCATCCGGGGACTGCACAGAATGAAGCTCCCACCTCACCTATTCCGTCTCAGACCCAGCACATTCTAAACCCAAGACACTATAATCAAACCAACCTGAAGTGATAGAGAATGAATATCTTTAGTTTTAAGGGCAATATCCTCCTCCAAACACCACGCTCTAAAACCTGCTCTCTCCTGTATGCTGAGGAACTTGTTACAATCACCCATTCCATTTCCAATATTACATCTCTTAGTGTCTTCAGAAGTTCCTTTCTTTCTGTCTTTAGTTGTTATAGTATAGCCTTAAGTTAAAAAGGAAGGCAACTGATAAAACAGCATGATCACAGAGTGGACTGAGATAATCCCCATTCAACTCTCAACCTAGTTACCATCTCCTTGTATATTTTATGCAACTCAATACTATGAAAAGATTTTTATCATCTCTAAAACAGGAGTGACAATAAGAATTTACTGTCCCACCTACGAGGATCTTCAGGAGGATAAAAGAAATAAATGCATCGATAAATGGGCTAAAGAACTCAAAAGGAACTTCTCTCCAGTGGAAGTCCAGAAAGCCCACAAATATATGAGAAAATGCTCTACATCATTAGTTATAAGGGAAATGCAAATCAAAACTTCAATGAGATACCACCTCACTCCTGTCAGAGTGGCAAAAATGAAAAATACAAACAATGACACATGCTGGAGGGGCTGTGGGAAAAGAGAAACACTACTACACTGCTGGTGGTACTGTAAACTAGTTCAGCCACTGTGGAAAGCTGTATGGAGAATCCTCAAAAAATTAAGGATGGAACCACCTTATGACCCAGCTATCCCACTCCTGGGAATTTTCCCAAAAGACTTAGAATCAGCATATTATAGCAATGTGGCTTCATCAATGTTTTTAACAGCTCAATTTACTATAGCAAGGTTATGGAACCAACCCAGATGCCCCTCACTTGATGAGTGGATACAAAACCTTTGGTACATATATACTATGGAATACTACTTGGCCATTAGAGAGGACGAAATTATGTCTTTTGAAATCAAATGGATGGAGATGGATAGAATTATGCTTAGTGAAGTCTCCCAATCTCAGAGACTCAAGGGCAGAATGGTTTCTCTAATCTGTTGATGCTAGCATATATGGGGAAGCAGTATGGCAGACGGCTAACCTAACAAAAGTGCAAATTGAATGACTTTCAAAGCATTAGGGGGATGGCTCTATAGGATACTTGGAGGTGTAGGGAGGGGGAGGGGGGAGGGTATATGAAGAACTCATAGGAGTCTGGAGAATGGGAAGATGGGGGAACCATCCCAGAAGCCGACGTCATTCTTCCACGAACTACCCATTTAATGCATGAGTTCTTCTGGGGGAAACTGCAATAGGTAAATTCCAAGGTGGTTATCCATGATCTGGTTTTTCCCCTTGATAACAAAGTTTATATCCATTGACTGCTAATGTTTTGATAATGTTTCCCCCTCAACTGTATTTCTATATTCTTCTAATAAAATATAATTTAAAAAATTTTTTAAATGAAATAAATGCAAGTAACATGCTTAAGTACCACAGTATAAATATTTAATATGTCACCAATCCTTTATAGGACCAAGTTCATTCCAACAAATACCCAACCTCTTTTACATTTCATAAACTTGTTGATTAAAATGTATGTACTCCCTGCCCCAGATCCACCACCTCTCATTCTCCCCTAAGCCTCATACATAGCTCAGTCATCCTACTCCATGTGAACTTGTATAGGTCTTCTTCCTGCAGCTTATGCCATTGACCATGTTGTGCTATCCTGAAGCCCTGGTCTTCCTTTACCTCATCTGAATTTCCTCCTCCTTGATCCCTATTCACCATGGTGGAAAAGGTGTGCTGCAATCATTACTCAAGTAGTTTTGGAAGTCCTTTACAGAAGACTGAGTATAAACCATGAATAACGGATAGACATTTCCCACAGATAATTCACATGTTTCCCATGGTAGAATTATAGAAAAAATGTGACTGTCAAAATAATTTGACGTATCTGTGCTTAGAAACAGGCATTTCAAAATTCCTATATACCTCAATAATTCTTGATAAAATTTTATAAAGTTTAAAGCATTTCTGAGGTACTGAGCCCACTTAAAATATGAGTCTAGTTATTGAACTCCTACATGTGGCCAAATGGTATGAAATACATGTGTACACACTGAAAAACAAACAAAAACAAAACCAGAATCTTTTTTTTAAGATCATCAACTAATAGCTAAGAGAACTAGGATGGGATGGGGCTGGGGAGTTAATGAAAGCATCTGGGATTTTATAACCACTACCAAAAGGAAATAGAGGAATCAGACAAAAATACCGAATTTGATGATATTCTCCATGAGTGTGCAGGCCAAGCTGGAGATGATGAAGTAATAAAAATAGATGACACCTCCATGATTTTATTTTCATAGTCCAATGGCCATGATCCTACTGCTCTAAAACATAATTTGACTTTTGGGCTGCCATCCTGAAAGTGTGTGAGATCAGAGATGAATGAGGATTCACCAGTGTCTAAATTGGAAATATACTTTAAGTGAATGCTCAATTAGCCAGGGCTCAGAAATTTCTCACCTTCAAGGTCAAATTCTCATTAAAATTGCATTACTCCTCGTAACAAAAGGCACATTCCTTGCTTGTCACCATCATCATAGCATGAAAATAACCATAAACTGCTCTTCCATTTTACTGACAGAAGCTAGCAAACAGCTAAGAAGTTCCAACTTGCACAAGTATGGCAGATCCACTGATGGGTAGTCCCAGCTGTCCCTATACTCAGTCTTAGTCAATGTTAACAGCCCCTGTTTGCATAGGCAGCCACTGCTGCATTCTGCTTCTTATCTTCCTAGGCAGCATGACATTCTTCTTCCAATTGAGCTAGTCCATCTCTGATTTCTGCTATGCCAACATGGTCTTGTCAGCTACTATTACATCCCATATGTCAGTGGCTATGTGACATTAGTGGGGATCATGCCAAAATTGTGCTTGAAACACTTAACTATCCCAAGTTTACAGAGTTTGCCGCAGGATTATTTCTTTGGTTTTTCTGGTGTATTATTTGAAATTCTCACAGGAATATCCTAACAAAGAAAGGACAAGAGCTCACTAAACACTGGGTGACCGTACGCTAGAGCCTTAAACTCACTCATGCTTAAACATATCAAATAAAATAGATTTCATTAAACTCTCTCATCATGGAGATGGCCAGTGAGTGTCAAACCAAATGTCACTATTAAGGTATAGAAGGTCTTCTGTCTTGATCATACTTTAAGCCTAAGTTTTTTGTTTTTGTTTTTGTTTTTTTTTTAAAGAAAGAGGGACAGTGAGAGAGACAGAGAAAGAGAGAAACAACTTTAGTTTTTCACATGGCCTTAGTTGCTCCAACACTTAGTTGTGTACGTGGTGCTGGGGTTTGAACCTGGGTCCTCGTGCTTGTCAAGCAAGCGCTGAAATCACTGAGCCACGGCTCCAGCCCCAAAGCATAAATTTTAAAGTTTAAGGTACTCTGAAGTATGAATTTAAATAGTCAAGGGAAATAAGAAGATAGTGAATTAAACAGACTATAGCACATAAAAAAGTAACATCACTATGTTTGCTTCAGTTCTCATGTTAAGCATACTTCCTATTAGATTGAAAACACTAACACATTTTCATTCATATGTTTTTTATGTTCAAAGCAATTTCTCTTGGTTTTTCCTGGGAAGGAAAATTAAGCCTGTTTAAAAATGGTATCTTACTCTTTAAAGTAACATCCTTACTCTTTAAGCAATATCCTTAATCTAAACTACCTGTTATGTGTCCTATAAAGAGATCCTATTCCTGTCTGATTTAGTGGCATTTTGATATGGATTAATCAAATTAACATAACTCAAACCTAAGGAAGAAACCTCCAGGAAGAATATCTGGATTTGTGTTTCCTCATATTCAATGTTCTATTTTTAAAGTTTTTCTCCACTATAATTCAGTGTAGAAATTTCCATCCCACCATTGAGTCTCATACTCTGATACCTGAGACACTATGACATCCTCCCAATTCCCACTCCTCCTTGCCTTGCCTAGTGGCCCAAATTCCAATGATTGCAAATAGACTGGGTAAGTCTGAGCTCTCTACAATCTCTTCTCCCTTAGGCTAACACAAACCCATTCCAACACCCCACTTATGGCCCATCTTTCTTCCATAGTCATACAAATAGACTTTCAAGTATACCTTGTCTCCATAAGAATATTGCAAACTCCTTGAAAGCAAGGGTAGTATTTTCCACTAATTTGTATCTTCTACTTCCATGCAGGAATTTCATAAATAATTAATAAACTGAATATCAAAGGGCCACCTCCCCAAGTTATGTAACACACCTATTATTCAACCCAAAATGCTGCAGATAATCAGAGGGGATTCCTGGAAGGGAATTTTTAACTATCCACTGATGACAGAGGTCACCCAAAACAGTGAAAAGCAAATTTATACTAAGAAAGCAATAATTTAATAGTGAGGGAATACCTTGGATGAATGACACAAATAATTAATTCTAAAGTGCATTCTTGCTGTGAATACATTAGCAAGTACTGCTCCATGTGGGGCGTGAAATCCATAAAAGATTTCTGTCTGAATCAGCCATAAGATTTAGAAACAATTGTGTTTTTGAAACATTATATTATTTGTCAGCATCTTCTAAGCAAAAGGCAAGCAAAAGGGTGAAGAGAAGCTAAATATTAGGTTTCTGATTAGCAACAATGCTTGAGTAATATGAATGATTGCCATTCAAATTTTCCTTAATGAAAGCAAATATAGCAACTGTTCTTTTAAGAAGGGCAACAGAATACAATGAAAGTGGTTTGAAATATTAAAGGTAATGTCAGGATTCCAATCTAAGTAGCACGAGAGATGTTTGTGACCAAGAACAGAAATAATGAGACCAGTATTAAGGAAAGGCATTAGCCAGAAGGTTAGTTATTTTAAGAACAACATTTTTCATGTTCTTGTGTTGTGCCCAGAGGCATACGAGAACTCAATATCAACAAATTTATTACTTGCATAGGGAAAAAAAATCACTATTTCTTGCCTGAAGAAATTTGGAATTTACTCTCAGGTCATATTAATAATTAGGTTAGACCAATGTGTCAATCACAATATGACAGCTTCCCTCCAAAACTTTACCTGGTCAGTCTCCAATTTATTATCACGTGCCTGCTCTCTCCTACAAATTACCATAAGCCTGACTGCTTTCTCCACTCACCTTCTAGTAAGTGACTTATCACACTACACTCTTCATTCTTTCTAGATTTCCTAGCCCATCCTCACTTCTAAGAAATACGTAACTTGTGATTTTACTTAAAAGAAGAAAGTAGCTTTAAGCCCTGAGGTCTTATATGATAAATATGGAATAAAGGAACCCTTCAAAACATAAATTGAGAAGAAATTGTTGTCTTCTGACTGGTGCTATAGAAAATAAAAAATTCAATAAGTCAAATGACAAAATACCCCTTTATTTTCTTTAGCAAATTTCAAAGTATAGAGATGAACATCTTTAGTTTACTCAAAAATAGGAACTACATTTTCCCCCCAAAATTACAAAAGACAGGTATTATGGTTTAAAAAAAAAAAAAGATTAGGAGAAACTTAAGAGTCCTTCATACATATACTCCTATTTTTAGTACATTTCTTTTTTTGATAAAAACCATACATCCTTTTTATTGTTAAGGCATAACGAGGTATCAAAATTAAAAGCAAAAATGACAGGGAAAGACTTAACAAAACTAGTAGGAGTGTCAAAGGAAGTGAAAATGACAATATGAATTAATGAACCCGGGACAAAGATAGGGAGGAGAGTGAGCATGTGCTGAAGATACTAGGGGAGAGGATCTGGTGAAATTCTGATCTTAGACAAGCGCCTACGTAAAGTAATAATGGGATAAGATTTCTAAACCCCACTATGTGCTTAAGAGTCATCCTCACCAATGGCACTGTCTTTGTCATCTTCTCCTTTCTCAGCCTCTTTTTCATCATCCTTGATCAACTCCAGCAGGCCGTGTCCCTGATCTTCATTATCATCATCGTCCAGCACCTGCTCAGACTCCATCTTCACATTAGTCTCATCTTTCTTTGGGGAGCTGCTGCTCTGCTCCTCTTCTGACTCATCCTTCTTCCTGGCTTCCGCTTGTTTGCTCTGCTCCTTTTCAATTTTTTCCAGGCTTTCCAGAAGAGAACCCACTCTTTGTTTTATTTGGGTCAGCTCCTTCTTCATGCCCTGAAGGTCATCTTTCAACTTTCCAGACTTGGAAGAAGATCTCTGCTGTCCACTCTTAGAATTGAAGCCACTTTTGCCCCTTCAGGAGGTGTTTCCTGATACACGTTGGCATTTAGAGGGCAGCCCTAAGCCCTAGCAGTGGAGGAGAAATATGTGCCAGATAACTGCACATCCTGCCGTAATGATCTTGTTGAAAGTCATAATCCAAATCAAAAAAAGAGCTGTAAATCTCTGCTGCAGATCCTTTTGAGAGTGAGTGCAGAGTGGCAGGCTTTGCAAGCCTTAGGGAGCAAGAGGGTGCCAGGAAGGAGTGTGGGAAGAGTGCGGGAGAATGCAAGCGGAGCAGAGCAGGGGCTTAGTCAACTGCGGCTGAAAGAAAGTGTAAAACAATTTAACCGGGTCCTTTAGAGGCCTCATTTTTGAATAGTATTTGAAGTAGCCCTAAATTCTCATTTTCCAAGAACAAAGAACAACGAACCATGTTTCATACCTCAGGATGAACTGACCCTTAGCAAATAAATAGCCAATCAGGAGCTGAGGAGTCAATTCCTAACATTCCAACCTATATATGGTGAGGTCCAAGACAAAGGGTACCATGGCTGATAGCAATAGATCATGTATGTTAGAAGATCAACCAATCCTGTATTCTGCTTTGTTCGAATTTCCCGCTTCACTGTGAAACCTTATAAAAGTATCCCTGTATTGGGCTCGAGGCTCTCTCTCTCTCCCTGAACCGCTGCATCCTTGTCGGTGACCGAGAGAGCCCAGACTTGAGTCTGCAATAAAGGACCCTCGTGTGTTTGCATCGGATTGGGCTCCTTGGTGGTCTTTGGGGACTCGAGACTTTCACACCTCCTGTTTCACTTTTGGCTCTGCAGCCAGATTAATATGTAAAACCTGGCCAGCAATCATTCTACCATCCTTTCCTCCTACAGCAGCCCTGGCATTTCTCTCATTTACATACTGGATGAAGACAAAGCCCTTAAGAACAGAACAACCCACAATTTTGTCTTACTTCAAGAAAATTGCCTCCACATCAGACTTCCTGACCACAAGAGTGTTGTGATTGCCAATGAATATACGGGAGTTCATGGAGCATGGATCTGTCTTGTTGGTAATGTTGCTAGCCATCATGTTTGACGATGAGGTTTCTCACAAAGGTGAAAAAGAAAATGTAGCTGGAAAAAAAAAAAATCTCAGAGGAGTGGGGAGGGGGAAAAGATTCAATTCTGAATCTCCTACTCCCATGTTCCATGTGAAGAAGCTGGCGGCTCCTCAAGGTCCGCAAGGCGGCTGCAACTGCTCAGCCTTCGTCTCTTCACAAAATGGCTTTAACACATTTTTTTAATAAGCATAAAATCAACTGAATTGTTATTAACGGCCAAGTGACCTTAAACATTTTACTCATTAAAAATACAGTCAATAGCATCTAAAAATTTGGGCTGCAATGAAAGGACGTATCTATAAGAAGTTACTTCTTTCAAGAAAATTAAGACAACACAGGAAATATTTTCTTCCATATTAAGGATCTATATATATTATTTTGTTAAAAAAAGAATATATGCATATCATATTGTTACTTTATATGCATTTATGATTGTAAAATAACTCAATTTCTTAATAAAAAGAGTATGGTGTTGTTATAAAGATAGATGAATAGATTAATGGGACAGGATAGAGAATTTAGAAATAGAATCACATATGGGTAGAAAAATAATTTTCCACAAAGATGAAAAAGCAATTCAGTAGGAAAATGATTTCTAACTTCAAATGGTATTAAAACAATTTAATTTCCATATGCAAAAATAAATAAATTGGATTTTCTGGAATTTAAAATAAAAAAAAAGAAGTGGCCAAATGGTTATATCTAGAATACAATTAATCATGTCCCAAATATAGGTAAAGTGTCAAAATAAACATATTTATAGAAAGTATATCCCCTTTGCCCTATTTTGGTGAAAGGATTCTCTCCTTCAATGCTAATTCTCTACAGCTCTCTTTAATCCACCATTTGGATTAAAACAGCAGGAAACAGAGGGTGAGGTATAGATACCAGAGTCCCTCTCCCTTCTCTCCCTTTTCCAGTAACCAAGGAGCAGTAGGGCAGCATCCTACCCATTTCACAGGGTGTCTCCAGGGACTTCCAAACAATCAATGAATTATAAACTTGCTGATGTGTGAATTTTAAGTATTCACTAAGGTCATCATATTTCCCCACCTAATTAACAAGGACAAAAACAAATAATATCTGAAATTAATAGATGAAAGAGATTATGATACCTGTCTAATGGCCGAAACATAATATCAACTTACATGTCTCAAATTTCTTGTCACTCCTCAAGCAGTTTAGAGATGAGATACTGATATTAATGCCTTGGACCAAAGGAAAACCTTGAGCAAACAGTTTGGTAACCAATGCCATTATTCCAAGAAGCACTTTAGAGTGTTGCTTTTAATTTTGCTTATATAGATTTGGCCAACCTAATCCAAAAGAACTGTCATCCAAGAAGTTGTTACTGCCAAAACATTTGTAAACCAATTATGACCAAATAAATTAGCCCCAAGACACAAATTAGGTGATTTTAGAAATTTTTTCTATACTTTTATAAAATTACAACTAATTGCAAATTGTAACATCTTGATCAACCAAGCAGAATTACCTTTTACCAAGTAATCCACTCAATCTACAAGATCTAACACTTTTCAACAGATAAAATGTTTATTTTAATCTATTTATTAAAATTGAGAAATAATTATATTAGAAATATTTTTGATACCACAGATATTACAACTAAAATGTATAGATATCTTGTCTTAGGGTGTAAACACTAATGATTATATGGCAAAGGGGTCATTCATTCAGCATGTGTGTTTCAGTGCTAAGCACTAAAATGTTTGTGTACTTTCTTACAGTTTACAAAGTACCTGTGCATATGGTGGTAATTTTTAATGAATGGAGATACAGTGGATATGAAGAGGAAAGTCATAACAAAAAAAAACTGTTAAAAGTGGCCAAATCTATACAATTATTTCATTAAAAGTTCATCAACAATGACATGTGTATAAGTATTGCCAAATAAAGTGAAACTAATTCAAGCATAGCAGATTAGGAATATGAAAGAACTACGTATTTCACTGTAAATGGCCAAAAAACTCACTGTTGTTAAAGTATTTGCCAATTTTCTCTAATTTCTATGTATATTTTATATATTAAAATGCATTTTAAGGAAACCTACTTTGACACACAAAAGAAATTGTCTCCTTAATACCATGCTATAACACTGAGGTTAAAATTTCTAAATGGCTCTAGTCAAATTCATATTAAATTTGGCCCACATTATGATGAAGGTACAGATTTCTAACCAGAGCTATAAAAATTTAGAATGTTACCTACATGATAACAATTGGGAGCCCTGCCACTTTTGAAAGTTCTTGTGGTCTCTGGAACACCAGACTGTTTACTAGCTTGATTTACCTGCTTAACTTTACATGGACTTGAATATGAGCCTCCTGTAATTATTTTATTTACACTAACTAGCTTTATACTCCATCACTGTTTTTTCTTCAAAACCAATTATCTTAAATCATTATTACAACTGAGTGCTAGTTATCTGTCACTATAACAAAATACCTGAGAACAATTAACTTATGAAGAGAAAGGATTTATTGGGGCTCATAGTTTTAGAAGTTCAAGACTAAGATTGAGTGAACCTATTAACATGGGTCAGTGGAGAGGGTCGCGTATCATGGCAGGAACACACTGTGAAGTAAAACTGCTCACTAATGAGCCAAGAACCAAAGAGAAGAAGTGAAAGATACTTTCTCACATTCCCCTTTGAGGGCACACCCTCAGTGACCCCAGGACCTTCCACAGGACCCCCACCTTCTAAAGATTCTATTACTTCCCACTAGCACCACACTAGTAAGCACATGGACTTTCGGGGGACATTCAACATCCGAACTATGGCAGTGTCTCAAATTCTTATTGAAGGTAGAAAACCATTATCATTCAGGACCTTTCTACCTTCTTCATAAGTAATAAAACAATATAGTTTTAATTTCCCACTTTCCTGCTACTGAAGTCTCTTTCCTAGCCTTTCCTCCAACCAGATGAAATTTGATGGCAGAGTTGTGACCTCACATTTTGATTCAGTAGTCTGAAATGGTATTTATTCTACAGATTATAATTCAGTCTGGGGGGGGGGGGACAAAGAGTCTGTTCTTTTATACACGTCCAACATAAATCTAATACAGGGTGAAGATTCACTGCTGATGCAAGAGAGAGTGATTAATAAGACCCCTGATAGCAGACCTGGCTTTCACACCCAAAACCATCGTTAGCTCCAAATTTTATATTAAACAAAAGTAAACATTCTGTGTTCTTTAAGCCACCATTACTGGTTTCTGTGAAAGTGGTGTTATGGTTTGGATTTGAGGGGTTCCCCGAACCTTCCTGTGCTAATGCATGAGTGTTCTGAAGAGAAATGACTCAACTACAAGAGCTGTAGCCACATCCATCCACCCCAGTTTGAATGGACTAGCTGGATGAGCACTGTGAGCAGGTGGGGCACATCTGGAGAACAGGGCTTCACTAGAGGTGTGCCACGGAAGGGATCATCTTCCCTACAGCTCATTCCCCCGTCTCTCCCACTCTGCTTCCCTGACCCCAGGAGGGGAGTAGTTTTCCTCTGCTGCAATCTTTCCACTACGCTGTTCTGCCTCACCTTGGACCCAAAATGATGAAGTCAGCCAACCATGGACTGAAGCCTCTGAAACCATGAGTCCATAAACTTTTCCTCCTCTAATTTGTTCTTTTAAGGTAATGTGTTCACAGTGACAAAAAACTAACACAGAAATTGGTACTGAGAAAGTGGGGTTGTGGGTGTGGCTAAAAGGCCACGTGTTGTTGTGTTGTTGTGTTGTTGAAGAGATCATTACCGCTAAAGAAAAGTTAAGTACTTTGCACAGAGACAATAGGAAAGATATCAGGAGGGCATCTCAGTAATCAGCAAGACCACACCCACTGTAATCTCAAAGGATTATCAGTGAAAATTTATAAAAGACCTTAGGGACACCCTGCTCTCACAGGGACGCCTGGGAATTTGTTTTCTCATGATTCATTTCATCACGCGCAGCTGTCCAAGCCACCGCAGCCACAGTCTAAAGGGGTCCCACTATTGCTCAAGCTGGCAGCAGACCATGGCATCCTCAATGTGGTGCTGGTTCTATAGGAATGCAAGATTCTCAGAAAAACAAACAAACAAAAAGAAAACGAAGAAGGTCATGGAGGCGTCCACCAAGTTTTTAAAGGAAGGCTTGGGAGAACAGCAAGGTATAGTAGGGCAGGGTCCCTCTGGGCAGCCCCTGAGAAAGTGATGTATGAAGCTGTGAAAGTGAAGCTGAAGCTGGTATAGTGACTCCAGGAACTGAGAGATGCCAGGAATGTGTACTCTCTGCTGAGATAATACTGCACCTGGCAAGGCCAGAGGGCTGCCCAAGCCTTTTGGATCTGATATCTCATCACCATTTGCCCCAGACACTGGATCTGAAGCTACAGGGCTTGTTTGCCCATCAGGGTTTCAGTCTTGCTTTGATTCCATCCATTCTTTCAATGCCCTTTTTCCTCCCTTTTGGAATGGGGATCTTTAATTATGCTACTATAAGTTAGATATATATAATCACTTTTAATCATTATAGTCAAGAGTTTGGCTCGAGTCTCAGGTGAGACTTTGGACTGGAACTTTTGGGCAAAGCTGCAACTATTAAGACTATGGGAACTCTGGGGATGGACTAAATGTATTTTCCATTGTGAGATGGACAAGAGCTTTGGGGGGCCATGGATAGATGTCATGGTTTGGATGTGAAGTACCCCCAAAAGCTCCTGTATTGATACAGGAATATTCAGAGGTAAAATGGTTAGATTATGAGGGCTCTAACTTAATCACTCCATTCAAGTTTGAATGGAATAAGTGTGTGATGACTGGGGACAGGCGGGGTGTGGCAGGAGAGGTGGGTCACTGGGGCATGCCTCTGAGGGGTTAACCTTTCCTGTGGCCCTTTTCCCTCTCTCTGGCTCTCTGCTTCCTTTCTGTCATGAGGTGAGCAGCATTCCTCCAACCACTCACTGCCTTTCCAGCATGATACTGTCTCACCTTGGATCCAGAATAATGGAGCCAGTCAACTACGGCCTAAGGCCTCTGAAACTATGAGCCCCACATGAACTTTTTCTCCTGGTCGGTGCTTTGGTCACAGTGACTGAAGTCCAACCAACACAGTAGGTGAACCCACAGCGTAATTAATGTAACAGATACCACTGAAATACCCTGATTGGTCAGCTCTGAAATATCGGGATGCTAGCTTAGGTTTTTGTGCTTATATTCACAGTACCAAATCTGTGTTGTCTGATCAAGATCACTAGACAATGATTTTTTTCAAGTTTAATTTTTTAAATTTACTTTTGTCTTCTAATTCATAATTCAAGAATGCAATAAGAATGAAAAGGCCATCTGTTATGGTTTGGATATGAAGTATTCCCCAGAGTTCATGTGTGAGACAATGCAAGATATTTTGAAGGTGAAATAATTGGGTTATCAGAGCCTTAACCCAATCACTAAATTAATTCCCTGGTGGGATTAATTGGGTTGTAACTGTAGGCAAGAAGAGTGTGACTGGAGGAGGTGGGTCATTGGGGACACGCCTTTGGGGTATTTTGCTTTTGTTGAGTGGAGATTGCTCTGTTGTCTGAACACGTCCTGAGCTGTCTTCCTCCACGACATCCCTCCACAATGATTTTCTGCCTCACCTTGAGTCCCAAGGAATGGAGCTGGCTGTCTATGGACTGAGACTATGAAACGGTAGCCCCAAATAAATTTTTCATCCTATAAAATTGTTCCTGTCAGGTCTTTTAGTTATAGCAACAAAACCTGCACTGAAATAGCATCACTTCATCCTTCTGCAACCATGTATTATCTGATTACTTTTTCTATATTTTAATGCAAGTTATTTAATGGTGTCTTCTTTCTGTCTGAGTATGAAGCAATATATAGCTTGGGTCATTTGATTTCATTAAATTTTAATGAAATACTGTTCTACTGCTCAAATTTATACAGATCATATGCAAAAAACATTTCATGGCCATGACTATGAATGTTACATAGTAAACTAGGAAGAACCCTAGGATTCCCATGTGGACATGGTATGCCTTCTTTTAGTTTTTATGAGATTCCAAACAAGAAATGGTGTATAAATATGGACCTTTATTTGTTGGCTCACAGTAATTTAAAATTTTTAAAATTAAATTTATATCCTTATTATATGAATATAGTTAAACCCAGAACCAAGTAATCTACTTGTACATAACAGCTGCCTCATTTGCCCTTTATAAAAATTCTGGTAAAGATAAAATTGACACATTGGACACATGTTCCTTGCAGATATTGACAAAGCAGCCTCAAAAAAAAAAAGTAACTTCAAGTGGCAAATATTTAAAACATAAAAATCTGATTTCAACACATACACATACACACATACACACAAAGACGGAAGGGAAAACATGAATGAATACATTTTTCCTATAACTTACTTGCACTGAAAGAATTCTTTTTAAATAGTTTAGTTATCTGTTCTTTTTATATATACAAAGCAAAGTTTCAGGTGATTACTTTCTGTAATTTAACTTACCATCATCTATGAAAAGTTAAGATACTGACATAATCAAAAACACATTAAAATTAAATGCATGTATAATTCTGAAGTTCATCGGTATTAAATTAAGACAACTATGTCAGTAATACTACTTCTGGTTTCTCTTTAGTTACTTTAATGTAATTCAAAATAATGAATAAAAATGTTTTGATGAAAAAGTCTGGTAACATTCAAGATCTATGTGAAAAGGCAAAATAAAATAACCATATGTGGTTAAAAATCTACATATTTTTATAAAAATTACAAGTTTTTAAGTAAAAACATTATTTCACATAGCATTACAGTGAATTAAATTAGCAGTTAATTTACACTTTAAAGATATCTACTAATAAGATGATCAAAGATTTTCATCACTTATATTTTCTATTTAAATATCAGCTTTAATTTTAAAAATGAACAGACAAGCATTTGAAGGCACTTGGTCCTAATTCCTCAACTGTCTGCTAACCTACTTGGCTTTGAAAATGTACCTCAGTCTACAAATATTCTCCATTAGCCTCCTTGCTGTGACATAATTACTTGATTATAACTATTATAATGAAATACTTTCAACTGAAATAATCCTCAAGATATACTTGTGAAGTTTCATTAGAAGTATGTTTCTACAAAATGAAGCCAGACATTACAAATAAAGTTCAACAGTATCATAAAATACAACTATAAAGATTTTTGAGAAACTATTCGAAAATAAACTGTTTTGGTTATATTAACTATTGTCTCTCCACTGGATTGCGGATATCCCTAAGGTATATTTTATTCATGGTTGTAGAATCCCCCACACGTACCTAGAAGAGAGCTGTATAAATGCTGATTAACTACATATGTCATGAGTAATAATGATCAAAATGCAAATGACACGTACATATCACCCAACTCATCTGCACACTCTGAAGGAAGAAAAAAATGTCACATGACTTACCTGAACTCCACACAGCTGACTGACCAGGATGTGCATCTCTCAGAGGCAGCCAAGAGTGTGTTTGGCTTCGCTTACAGAGATAAACAAAAGAACGCTGGTTTTCTCGTTCTATTCTGAATTCCACCCAAGGACACAAGAGGCGATTGCCCGTCAAAAGAGGAGGTTGAACCTAATAAGTCATGACAATGTTGCAGATGTAGTCCATGGGCAAGGTCAGTAAGCAGTGAAAACTGATCTAAGAGAGAAGAATGAGAAACAAAACGACAGAGAAAGAATGCCCGCTCCAACACCATGAGAGAGATGCACACAACACCTTGCAAATCCCAAGAGTGACTGCTTCAGGTCCTGATCACATTCACCTTCCTGCTTTCATTTCTCATGATACCTGCCTTCTGTCTTCAGATTCCCTTAAATTTCCTTGCATCATTATAAAAACACTGTAAACTAGTGTGTGAGACCTTTTCCTGAAACCAAAAGAGTCGTAATTAGAACATTCACATAACATTGGAAGACATGAAATGAATGCAAATTTGGCCTGAGATGATTCAGCAGAACTGTCAGCTCAAGTGTCAGTCACTGTGGCCATGGAGCATACACACTGAGAACTAACCCACAGAGCTGAAGCTGTGCTTCCCTGGTTGTCAGTGACTGACAGATGTGCAAGCAGCCACATCTGTGCGACTGTTGCTCCAGCAATCCGAGGCACATGCCATCTCCACCACATCCCTATTCTGGCCATCTCTTCTGATGCTTCCATTACTCTCAGGTTCTTTGTCTGCCTCCCCACTTGACTTTCTGGCTACCTGCCCACCTGCCTTCCATTGATATAACAATTACTGCAATTCTCACTGCTCCTTCAATAATAATATACTCATTTAAATTGCTCATCATTCCTATGAGTTTCTGTTGGATTGCTCATTACCAACCCCTAAACCATTCTTCCCTTTTCTGACCCCCAACTCCACACTAAACTAACTAAAATGAAATGAAATAGAAGAGAGAGCTTCACCTGTTCACATAGCAAGGATAAGAACAAAAAATATGAAAGTTTTCAAAAGGAGGAAAATAAACAGAGATGGCATTTTTTACTTGGCATGTGTGAGAAGATTTAATTAAGAGGAAAACCCTATGAAAGTCATTAACAATTTTTAATTACTTACTCATGAAGGCATATTGATTGGGCTTAAAGAAGTGAGAAATATTTTAACATTAAACCAAAATGTCTCAGACCTGTATAGCCAAGTCTTAAGTTCCCCCAAAGCTATTTCCTACAGAGTCAAATAATGTGTGGGTTTTACACAAAGGTACTTAGTTTCTACTTTAAAATGTCAGATCACCTTATATAGCCTTCTATTGCTGTTAACTGTCTCACTGTGCAATAATTAAGAGAATGAGGTACACAGCCCAGTGTGGCAAATCCTGGAGGAAATGATGGAAGTAAGGAAAACATTTCTACCAAGCATTCTACCCCAACCTACACCAATATAAAGATATCAGGTAGACTAATCCATACATGATTTTCCCACAGGACATCACAGTTTTATATAATAGTCCATTTCCTATTTCTACAAAAATACATTGAAGAAACTGGTTGATGCTATATTGAAAAGACCAATCTTTTAAGATCCATCCTTTAATGCTTGAAGTTTGATGTTTCCATCAAAGGGTCTCTTGGTCTAATGCACTAAAATCTCAACTACTACATTCCAAGAAAGCACTCTAACTCTGGACCACTGCTTCTCAAACTTTATGTGCATGCGAATCACTAAGGTGGTAGTTACAATACAGATTCAGATTTAGTAGGCTCAGAGGGGGACCAAGTCTCTGCATTTCTAGATGATGCTCATGTTGCTGGTCTGTGGACCACACTCTGAAAATTGAAACTAACACCAACCAGGCTGAAGACAATGATTATCTTTTAGAGACAGTATAGGGCTCCACACCTTGTTTAATATTTATTTGAGAAGCATTTATTGATCACCTCATGAATGTAAGGCACTCAGAGACACAAATACAATTAAGAAACTGCCCCTGCCTTTACAGTACTCACTTAGGTAAGCAATGTTCACATGTTAGCATGCATAAGAAATCTTTGGAATGTTTATTAGAAATGTAAATCCATGGTCTGACTGATCTAAATCTGTGGATTCACACGGAGGAACGATGCATTAGTGGAGCAGGTAGAACATTACAAAACTATATGATAGGCTGCATTTAAGTCAATGTGGAATGGGACCCCAGAGGATGAGACCACAACATGAGGCAGATTCACAAAGGATATACATGTGTGCCCTGGCACCAAAAAAGGAGCCTACATAAAAGGTCAAAAGTGAGCTTGATAGAGGATCTCAAGTCTAAAGAGGAATGAAAGACGGATGTTGACAACGGTTGTGGGTAAGGGGAATAAGGTAAGGATGTACATGAAAAATAACATTGTAAAAACTGGTTGATGCCATATTAAAAAGACCCATGACTCTGGATTTGATCGTTTAGTTCTTGGGAGGTAATACAAAGGGACAATATGAGTTTTTAAGATTCCTCAATTAGACTGAAAAGAAATGAGCATTCCAAAACCTTTGCTCTTTCATAGAAGACCGTCATCATCTCTAAAATGTTTTCCAAGTTTCAAACTGGGGAATCTGACTATGGTTGTCCCATATGTTTTGCACAGAACTCTGGTTACAAAACAAAGTAGTCTGGGTTACAATTCATGATTTAATTAATCGTGTGCCAGAAATACTCAATTTCATAGTCAAGAACAGCAGAAAGGGAAAGAAAAACAGCATCTGCTTTAGCAAAAAATCAAATAAGCTGAAATAGCTTAAAAAGCAAATTTTAAAATATGACAACCAAGATTTTTGTCTGGTGAAATCTACCAGAAAAAGAATCCACCCTCTAGAAAAATGAATGATTTTGAAAAATACATATTAAAAAAGAAATTTGTTCTTAAAATTTGTCAGTGTCATAGGGAATTAAATTTTTCTGGGATTAAATATAAAGTCTTCATTAGTGATCTCACATTAAAAATTTAAAAGCAACTGGGAGATAACCACTAATCTGTCTTAATTATTTTATTATCTCAGAAATACTTCACTCTTGATCTCGGAACACTCGAACTTCTAAAGAACACTCCTTTCAAAATCAACCACAACTTCAATTCAAACAGCTAAGTAGAGATTAGTAACGTGTGTTCCATACTCACCTCAAGGATGCCTTGTTGGTAAGCCTTTTAAATGCTGGTCTTTGTGAGTGTCCTGTAATTTTATTTTTAAAGGATAATTTGTCACCTTTCATTGCTTAGGATATTTCTAATTGTAACATGGAAGCCATTCAGCCATTAAATGTAATATCATTTCTGTTGTATGGCTTAAAATGAAAATTATAGCACATCACTATACAACATATTGTCAGGTTGGAGAGTGAATGGTGAATCCACAAGCACGATGATTAGGTAGCTGGTATAATGATGAGCTGGGAGTTCATTCTGGGGCTGTATTTGTCAATTACAGTGAAGAATGAAGTTATCAGAGCTTTCATTTCCTAAGATTTTATATCATAGCAATAACTAGACATTATAATGGGTGTTGTAAAATAATGTGGAGTACTCAAATGTGTATCCTCACGGTATCTAGCTTTCCTCTTCTGAAATAATTTCTGTAAGAGATTCCTATTGTTCCTTGTACAATGACAGAGATGTCAGACCAACCATACTTCTTTTGTCAGGACAGTCTGGTTACAAGTGACAGAAACCCAAACTAACCCAGACAGAGTGAAGAATTTATGGGCTCATATAACCTAATTTTAGAAAGAGCAGGGATCTTATTTAAACTTTGACAACACACACAAAAACTATTAGGAAAAAAATGACAAGATAAATAAAAATATGAACACTGGATATGAATGATATTTAAAGAAGTTTGGGGGTTTTATTTTTTGTAGGGGGGTAAGGTGTTGACATGAGGTTAGATCCGAAAAAAGTGTGTAAGGATACAAATATTATACTCCAGTTAGTAAACTTGTTTTCTACAGGGATATATGATAGCAAATTTGGAACTACACTGTGTATACACTACAACTAAAAAAAGATATATATTTTGGAGAATGATAGCCAGGTTTCTTATTCTCAGGAAGGAAAAAAAACTATAAATAAGGAGACAGAAAAAGGTAATAAACTGCACAATGCTGTCTGGAGTCATAGGTGTTAGTATGACTTCGTGGATTTTAACAGGTATAGAGGTGGGTAGGTTTAAAAATAATGTTCACATATGCTTTCTTTTTTAAGAGAGAGAGGGAGAGTAAGAGATAGAATCAACTTTATTTAGTTTTTTATCTGGTTTTCATTGCTCAGACATTTAGTTGTGTATGTGGTATTGGGGTTTGAAACTGGGTCCTCATGCATGCCAGGCAAGCACGATACTGCTGAGCCCCATTTATGCTTATGTTAATAAACATACATATACTCCCACCTCTGTAAGGAGCATAACTAGCACTTAGACATTTCCAAATACCATTCTCTAAAAAATGAACCAAAACTTTCTGAAGAAAGTTGATTCTAGGGCTGGACAGAGAAAATATAACACAATCCTTAAATAACATCAATAGATGAATGGATAAACAAAATGTGGTATTGTTCCTACAGGGGAATATTATTCAACCTTTAAGAGGGAAGGAAATTTTGATGCACACAATACGTGAATCTTAAACACATTATGCTAAGTGAAATCAGCCAGAAGCAAAAAAACAAATATTCTATGATTCCACTTACAATGAGGTACCTAAAACATAGTCAATTCATGAAGACAAAAACTAGAATGGTGGTTGCTAAAGGCTGAAAGTAGAATGGAGAATTAGCATTTAATAGGTGCAGCATTTGAGTTGCAGAAAATGTAAAAGTTCTGGAGATGAATGGTGGAGCTGGTTTCATAACAAAGTAAAGGCACACAATGACAAAAAAACACCTTAAAATGGTAAATTTTTAAGACGGAATTCACAATAAAAATAGGGATTAAGAAAAGCCAATTTCTACCACCAACCATAGACTTTCACATTATTAGTCTACGTTATTCAAATCACAGGTATGATGAGGATGGGGTCAGATACCACTGATTAAATTCCACTTACACCATTTATAACCGTGGGAACATGCAAGTTACTTAACCCCTCTGCACCTCTGTTTTTCCAACTATAAAATGGAGATAAGATTAATACTTGACTCAATGGGTTTGTATAAGAACTAATAATACACGTAATGCACTTGAAATAATGGTTACATGGGATTCTGATAACTTTGTGGTAATTGTAGATTCATGTGCTACTATAAGACAATACAGAGAGATCAAACACACATATAATTTTACAGTTAGATATTATTAGTAGCACCATCATTAGAAAGCTTTACTATCCCCTCACATATCACCTGATATATAATTTACATGTATATATACATTTATAATTTACATGTGTATACAATGGACTAACGAAAGGGTAACAAAGAGTCTATAATCTTTTTTAAAGTTCTCAATCATTTCATTGCTCTTCATAAAGTTCTTTGTAGAAAATCAAGCATTATGTGTGTTTGGAAAGAAGAGAAAAAGATCAAATACTAAGTGATTGACTCAGAATTATAAAACAAGTAATTGCTCAAGCCCAGTTATCAGAACACATAAAATATGCTATCATTTAACTGAGTCCTGAAGGAAATCTTGAGAACCATTTGTAGTGAATAAATTAGATGGATTCAGTCATACTGTGCAGTCATAATGACTGAAAAATCAATGTTAAGATAAAAATACTGCACAGATAATTTGTTTGACTCTCTAAAGGTGCAAAAGGGACTTGTAATAGGTCACAGAGAAACCCCTCTAACCTCATATCATCATCTTCTGCTTCTATATCCTTAAAATCACCAAATCAGGTTTCAGCACCCTTCAGGCTACAATTTCAGAACTGAGGAGTGTAACTTGAAGAATTACTATTATGTTTTGGCTCAACAGTTTTTACTTGTGTCAGTGACAGAAGATAGGTGACAACAAAGACAGGCACCAAAGCGGAGGGGGGGCACATAGCAAAGTATAGGACTCATACGGTTTCCAGGCCCTCAACCCAGAGGATGGGATAAGAATCTAAGTTCCCCACCTCTGCTGAAGGAATCACTCTTCAGATCAGTAATTCAGAATGAATGAAGCTGGTCCAATCCTTCAGAGATTAGTAGAGAGAAGGGAGGCCCAGAAAGAGCAAGGGATTCAGTCAAAATCACCCAGTTAGTTAAAGGTGATAGAGCCTCAGGAAGAAGCTACAACTGACTTCACATGTAACACTACCTCATGCATACACCTCACATTTCACTTGAATTATTTCCAACTACACTTGTTTAAAAATGTACAAATGCATCTATGAATATATATTAGTCTAGCATTTCTTTGCTAGGGCAAAGATGTTGAACTTGCTGCAGCATCTGGAAGGCAGTGCATATTGTGGAGTGAAGCACAATCCAGGAAACAGACCTTTCCAGGACATATGGAAGCAGCAATGGTTGCATCTACTTGGGCAACATTTGTTAGTCAAGCAGAAGATTACATGATAGATTTTTATTATCCTAAGTTCTTGGTTTGCAAGGACTTGAATCAAATGTCTTTCCATTAAGGCAATCTCTTCCCAGATTATATGCTACCTTCAACCAACCATTTCAAGTAAACTTGAGAAGGGACACCATGATTACATTTCAGGCAGAATTTTTTCTGAAATGTTAACATGAGAATTAGAAGCATGAAATAGGATACTCTGCAATAAAAATAAAGATAATAAGATTTTATTTTTTTTCTATTTTTAGAATAAACCTATTTTCTTTATGAGGTCAAATTATGTTAGTATGACCTCTTTACCCTGTTCAAAAACAAAAAGACAAAACTATTTTTAAATGTACTTACCCTTATTCCTTATACTTTAAAGTGAATAATCATATCGTTAACAAGTGATTAATCCTGAAGCAAATACAAAATTCTCAGCATGCAAAAGTTTGATGGCCCATAAAGTAAACTTTTAGCCTATAACGTCGTAATATTCCAATGTGGAAATGGTTATATTTTGCCTGATACTAATTACCTTAACATGCCTTGTTGTTGAATTCCAGATAATTGGGACCTAAACTGGACAGACATCTCAGGTATATGACATAACCACAGAGAAGTCATCAGCCTCACCAGGCACCAAGTAGATGGTCCCCTGTGCTTAACAGTAGCTGAGCCACAAAGAGAACCACAAGTAACACATACTGTGAGATGGAATCTGGAGATCACAAAAGAGAGAGAAGAGAATCATGCAGTAGAACGATGAAACATACATGTGTGAACCCTAAAAGTCTTATGACTGGTTCTTTCCACATGAGAAAATTTAATTCTGGAACCACAAAAGTTGGCCTTGAATAAAGCTGGCCTCAAAAATCCATACTAGTCAGACAGAACTTCACTTAAATTTTACTTTTGTTCCTCCTTTTCTTCACATAAAATCTTGTGGCATGATTTGTACCACATGGAAAATACTGTATTGATTATTCACATGATGTACAGGCAAGCCTAAAACTTCTCCTGTCAGGACCCTAATAAATTAATAGGGCTATCCAAATGCTTCAGAATTCCCTAATTTGGAAAACTGGATTTTCTTTTTTTAAAATGTAAGAGTTTAGGAATAAAATACAACAAAAGGAATAGAACAAATCTATTTGCAACATGGTTCTATTTCAAGTGAGCTTCAGCTTCCTTTTAAATTCAAGGTTCCTAGTGCTAAATTAGAGTATCTCATCCATCAGAATAAGATCCTCAAAAGTTCATTCTTAGCCAACTCCAAAAGTTGAAAACATTTCTTTTATTATTCAATAGTTCTCATGAATGAAACACCTAAGAACATTTTAAAAGATTTTTCATAGTATTGACTATCAATGCAGATGATATTTAATTTCAGGGATTTTGGGGGGGGGGGGTTGGGGGCGTGGTGCTGGGGATTGAATTTAGGGCCTATTTGCTAGTCAAGCACTCTACCACTGAGCTACATTCCCAGCCCTGATTACAGCCTCTTGATAAAAGTACCACCATGAAAAAACACTGCATTTTCTGACCTACAACACCGAAAGCCTAGATAGATATATTATGACCTTGAAGAGATACTTTAACATATAAACTTGCTCCAGTACAATTGCATGAGGCTAATTTTATGTTAGATTTTGGAAGTAAATCCACATAAAGAAAAATGAAAACTAAATTACATAATCTGACTAATATATAACATTCTTTAAACTATTTAGAATTTTTAGGAGAATTTTATGCAGGTCAAGGTGATGCAATTAGATTACTTTGGCAGTTTAATGATTTAATCAAATAGCTTTTAAAATATTTTTTTTAAAGTGAGGGATAGAAGGAAAGAGAGATAAAGAGAATCTACTTTTATTTTTCCATCTGGGTCTTATTTTTCTGACATTTACCTGTGTATATGGTGCTGGGGTTTGAACCCAGGTCCCTGTGCAATCAAAGCAAGTGCTGTAACTGCTTAAGTCACCTCTCCAGCCCCTGATTAAATAACATCTAAGTTTTCTTTATCTATAGTCTAATAATGAAAGATCATTTCTGAAAGCTAATGACCTAAATTTTTAATTTAAATATTTAAGTACATGATGTGTAAAATCAAATGCAAAATGTAGAATACTGTATGTTAGCTCTTCTCTATGGAAGATATTTGATTCTTCAACAATCACAAATCACGTGTCATAAATACAAGTATACATATTAAAAAAATCTGTCTCCATAATTGTAACTTTTTTTAAATAGTCAAAAACAGGTTTGTCCAGTTTATAAAGAGGACTATTCCTTACAGTTTGGGGAACTTGAGCCTTGAGTTATATTCACATCCATTTATAGATTTGGAGGCTTTTTGTGTTGTTTGTTTTTGGTATTGGGGATTGAACCCAGAGGCATTTTAGGTACATTGCTAGTCCATTTTATTTTTTTGAGGCAGGGTCCTGCTAAGTTGCTCAGGGCTGCATGGAGTTGCTGAGGCTGGCCTCAAACTGGCAATCCTCCTGCCTCAGCCTCTGGAGTCACTAGGATTACAGACTTGCACCAGTGTGCCTGGCTTAGATTTGTAATTTTGACTAGGAAAATGCTCACAAGCAGACTAAGTCCCTATTGTTGTTAAGATACAAGGTGTTCCCCAAAAGCTCATGTGTGAGACAATTTAAGAAGTTTCAGACATGAAATTATGAGATTATGAGAGATGTAATGTAGTCATTAGATCGTCCAGGGATATGGATTAACTGGGTGGTAACTGTAGGCAAGTAGGGTATGGCTGGAGGAAGTAGGTCACTGGGAATGTGACTTTGAGGTTTATATTTTGTTCCTGGTGAGCAGAGATTACTACCATATCCTTCTGCCACGATGTTCTGCCTCACCTTGGACCTAGAGCAAGGGAGTCAGCTAAACTGAAACTACTGAAATTGTAAACCAAAATAAATTTTCCTTAAGTTGCTCTTGTTGGGTCTTTTGATCACAGTGACACAAAGCTAACAAAAACAATTCCTAAAGCCATCTTTCAGAATGTCCCCTTAGCTCCGCAGCCTCCATCCAGGGGTCTATCAGTGACTTCCTCTGGATGGAGCTTCACGATGCTCACAATGAATATTTTCAAGGTAAAATTAAATCAATAAAAACTATTGGTTTTACTACTTAAACAGAATCAAGGACAAAAACCATATGATCATCTCATTGGATGCAGAAAAGACCTTTGATAAAATCCAGCACCCTTTTATGTTCAAAACTCTAGAGAAGATGGGGTTCAAAGGACCATTTCTGAACTTTGTTAAGGCTATATATGCTAAACCCTCAGCTAGTATAATACTAAACGGAGAAAAGCTGAAAGCATTTCCACTAAAATCGGGAACAAGGCAAGGTTGTCCACTCTCACCACTTTTATTCAATATTGTTCTTGAGACCCTAGCTGGACCAATTAGGCAAGAGAAAGATATCAAAGGGATAAAAAAGGAAGAGAGGAAGTCAAACTCTCTCTTTTTGCTGATGATATGATCCTATATCTGGAAGATCTAAAAAACTCCATCAGTAAACTGCTTGAACTCATAAATAGATTTAGCAAAGTGGCAGGATACAATATCAACATGCATAAATCAATAGCTTTTCTATACACTAATAATAATAGGACTGAAGAAGTAGTCAGGAAATCAGTTCCTTTCAAAATAGCTTCGACAGCCCCTCCAGCATCTATTGTTGTTTATTTTCTTCATCTTTGCCATTCTGACTGGTGTAAGGTGATATCTTAATGTGGTTTTCATTTGCATTTCTCTGATTACTAATGATTTAGAGCACTTTCTCATGTATTCATTGGCTTGATCAATGTCCTCTGGTGAGAAGTCTCTGTTTAGCTCTTTGGCCCATTTATCAATT